>JAOUQT010303712.1:8220-26885 GCA_025769995.1 Xyliphius kryptos | reverse complement strand
GAGTCCCCCACTAAGCCTTGGTCCTCCCAAGGTTTCTTCCTAAAATTATATCATTACAGGGAGTTTTTTCTTGCCGCTGTCGCTTCGGCTTGCTCTTTGGCGGTTTAGGCTTTGGACTCTGTAAAGCTGCTTTGTGACGACAAACTGTTGTAAAAAGCGCTATATAAATTACTTGAACTTGATCTGGTGAAAATTTCATGTCAATAGCATCTCTAAAAATATATTTACTGAGAAAAAATGCTGACGTGTTCAATACTTATTTCACCCGCTGTATATATACACACACAGTGGTGTGAAAAAATTTTTGCCCCCTTCCTCATTTCCTGTTGTTTTGCATGTTTGTTTCGGAACATCAAACAAATTTAAATAGTAGTAAAAGACAACACAAGTAAACACAAAATGCAAAATGCAATTTGTAAATGAAGGTGTTTATTATTGAGGGACTAATTTTTATATATATATATATATTTATAAATGATGAATTCATTAGAATTTGGATGTATGAATTAATTTGTTTGTACCAGCCTAAAGGAATGGAAAAGCCTAAGAGCATGGTCTGCAAATTATTTTTGATACGAAGCACATGGGATTGACTCAAAAACCCAGGCCTCGAAATTGAGTTGTTTGTTTGGAGTCTGGGAAAAATGTGTTTCTGAGATGACAACTTAGAAGCCTAAATGCATTTTGCCGTAATATAGCGCCAATTATAGGCTGATTTTTGTCATCGAGGAAGATGCACACCATCTGCACCTACCCTCCAAGTTTGGTGTCTGTTGGACTTATGGTGTTGGTCGTCCAATGCGCTTTACTCCATAAATAATAATAATAATAATAAAAAGCAGAAAAACCTTTGAACAAAATGTAATAAATAAAAGCAATGTGGTGTCCAAGTACTTTTACCCATGTTGTGTAACTTTATAAACCTGAACTTATGTTGCCTTAAATCCTTCACGTGTTGGAACTGGTCGTGATGTCATCGCTATGTCAGCAGGTTATTTATTTATTCCCCTGATAATTGACTTTTGGAGGAACATTGTAGGAGGCACTATAGAGTGTTTGCTCAGGGCTGGACCGTTGCAGGCATTACCAGTCGACTCTGAACTTGCTGTACACACAGTCCCTGAGACGACCCGTCGTCCCTCCTGAATGCAACGAGGTACAGAGCGTAAGCTGCGAGCTCAGACAATGGCTCAGTATGAGTCGCTTCGCTGACGCTGACACATTCTCCACGAGCTCAGCGGCGTAGGTCGGCGCAAAACGCCGGCCATGTCGACTCAGACGGCTGTCCAAAGTCTAACAGACACAGACGTAGAGAAGAATGCCACCACTGGCCTGCGTTGCTCATCCAAAACCAGAGCTTTTACTTGCTTCTTCCCACCTAATGCTGTTTGTCTCTCTCGGTGCCAGACTGAGAGCCGCGCAGCATACGGCGCACCATAGAGGGCCGGATGTCTTTCTCACACACTCTTTTACAAGATGACACCTTAGTCTTAACACTCGAGATACAGATTTTTTTTTCGTGAGGACTTGTCATCACGTAGCGCTGGTGGAGCTGCCTCTCCGCCCCCTGGTGAGGGCTTGATGAGATTGCGACTGTGTAATTGGGTGTCATTTAAATCTGAAGAGATTTGAACAGTCGGGAACTCTGTTTAAATAGTCGTTCCTGATTGCGCTCCTGGTTCTACACAAACACACTCCCTACCAAAACCTTTTTAATCTTTTTTCCCAAGGAGCCAAAAAGAACCGTTCTTATACTTTTGGCTGCATATTGTCTGTGGTGAACTGTGGGTCGGGTAACGCTGCCTGGCTTCTGGACCATCGCATTTTATTTGCATGTGTTACGCCGCGCTGCAGTTCAACACCGAAACACATTTGTCACTGTATGGGGTGTGAGTGGGTCTCCCTTTACGTCGCATGTGGTGAGACTGGAGAAGGGGCCACGGTGTCTGTTTTTAATGCCGAGCTCTATATTTAATCCACATAAACAGACTGGAGTGAGTAATAATAAGGGAAACGACGGAGGTTGATTATGTAAGCGCGTGAGTCAGACCTCGCGGGAGTCTCCGTCTTCCTTCGCGTTCTTAGATCGTACGTCAGGTGTGGTTCACTGAGAACTCACCCGGGTGTTGGCTGGTTAAACTCTAAATACCCCTGCAGAAGTAGAACCTTTTGTTTGTGGAGAGAAATAAAAATGCCGTTTGGTTCCTGGTGCTTTATATAAACAGAGTTTATATCATAAAATCCCCTGTCTACCTGTTTATTTATGTAAAACCAGCAATAGAGCTGAAAACTCAGTGAAGACCGCAGGTTTGGACCGCAAGAAAGCGTCTGAAAAGAGCAGTCACTTAACAAAAATGGTCAACACTTCATTTATACACCGTCCCTTGATGCTTGAGCAGCTGCCACTGCCATTTTTCTTTTCTTTCCATGTTTTTTCCGTGTGTTTAAGGTGATTCGGCTGCTCTAAATTGCCCCATAGTCTGTGTGTAAAGTGTGAGGGGTGTATATTTAAACTGCAAACAGCATCACTCATACAAAAACAACTGCCTTTCAACATTCACGTTGTTATCATTGTTCCGCTGAGGATTTATAAAAATGCAATTTGAAAGATTTTGAGACTTGGGAGTGAAATGCAAATAATTAGCTTTATCAATGAGCGCATCATTTATTTCTCACATATAATACAATCAAATTAAATAAATATCATGTTGTTTTTCCTGCCTGCGACGTTTGTTGACTGACGAAAAGAAGTCATAGGTTTAGCACAGGTTTTGGACGGGTATGTTTTTTTGTTTTGTTTTTGCATCGTTTTAGTACTTTTAGTACATTTACATACTTTTTGTGCAGCACAGTGGCTTAGTGGTTAGCACGTTTGCCTCTCAGCGCTGGGGATTCCCGGTTCGAATCCTGATCTGGGTGGAGTTTCCATGTTCTCCCCGTGTCCGTGTGGGTTTCCTCCGGGTTTTGCAGTTTCCCCCACTGTTCAAAAACATGGTTTCAAAGTAAATTGAGTGCTCTAAATTGCCCTGTATAGTGTGTGTGTGTGTGTGTGTGTGTGTGTGTGTGTGTGTGTACCCAGTGATAGATTGGCGCCCGAGTATTTGCCCAGCGCCTGAGACGTTCTTCCCTGGATGAGCATGTGAACCCCACTGCAATCTCTCACGATCCAAGATGGCGCACAGCCCTGACAATAGCGCCACCTCTGGGCTGAACTAGAACTAAGATTGTTGCCTTTTGAATGTGGTATGCTGTATAATGACTGACCCGAGCCCTGATCCTAACCGATCCACTGGGACGGTCCTAATTTGCTTTGAATAAAAGCATCTGCAGAACGACGGCATGAAGTTTGTCTTTTGTCCTCGGCTCTTTCATTAGAGAACCTTTGAGTGTTTCACTTTCCCAAGGCTCATCTTCTAGTTCTCATTAACTGCTCAGACTGTGTGTAATTGCTGCCACCTATTTCAGCTCCTTTGATTGTTAGTACTTACACACACACACACACACACACACACACACACACACACACACACACAGGGCAGGAACTGGGCAGAGCATTATGGGCTTGAAGGCTCTGTCTGTGACATCAGCATTTGAACAGCTCTCTGATATAACCCGTGTCTCCCACTTGTATCCACAGACCTTGAAATGAAACGGCGTGTGTTGATGCCGCAGGTGAGAACGTCTTCGCGCGTCTTTCTTTAAGACTTCCACCGCGCGGTGCCGAGCCGGCGCTAATTTATTGATTATTGTTGGTGACCGCCCTGTTCCCTTGGCAACAGGCTTATTCGGCCCCTCATTTACACAGTGTGGGTGCGTGTGTGTCTGTGTGTGTGTGTTCCAACTCCGCCACTGTGCATGCCATAGAAATCCGTAAATTTGCTTGACGTTACAAAAGAACGTCTCAGTGGTTTTATGCCATCAGCTGGTTATTTCTTCTCCTTAAACCGAACAAAGCTGAGCGTTTGGTAATCACATCGTCAGGATCATGTAAGCACAACGCAGATCATCACTCTTGATTAATAGCTGTTTGAAGTTTGGTATGTTCTACCCATAGCCTTGAGCTTTTATTAATTTGTGGTACAGATGCTGTATCTATACTAATAAAAGGCAAAGCCCTCACAGACTCATCACTAACGCTCCCACTTCTTGATGACCTACAAGGCTGAAACCTCACACTGGCCAGTAAATAAAGACTGCGATAGGCCAAGGAGAAAAGACATTAGACACTGGAAGATTGGAAGAAGGTGTTGTGGACAGAAAAGTCCAAGTTTATGGTCTGTGGATCAAACAGAAGGCGCAGGACCAATGCTCAATGCCATCTGTTAAGCATGGTGGAGGTAGCGTGATGGTCTGGGGATGTTTGGAAGTGGTAAAATAGGAGATTTATACAGAGTGGAAGGGATCTTAAAGAAAGAAGTCTACCACAAGATTTTGCAACGCCATGCCATACCCTGTAGACAATCTCTTGATTGGGGCCAATTTCATCCTACAACAGGATAATGACCCCAAACACACCTCTAAATTGTGTTGGCAATATTAAAGAAATAAGGCGTCAGCCGGAAATCGGTCTGTGATGAAGTGGCCAGCACAGTCTCCGGATCAGAACCCAGTTAAGCTGTTGTGGTAGCAGCTTTACCGTATGGTACGGAGGAAAACAGCATCAAGCCAATCCATTTTGTGGCAGATGCTACAGGAAGCAAGCAGTGAAATCACATCAAATTACCTCAAAAAGTTGACCGCCATAATGCCGAGTCTGCCAGGCTGTAAGTGCTGCTGCAAGGTGGTTTCTTTGATGACGTACACAGTCATTATTTTCATTAAAATCATTCTGCATGTCCTGTTTATTTGCATTTTTTTCATAATATTAAGTGTGTTTCTATTAAAAACAAGGGAATTTCACTGTGAACCCAAACTATTGAGCGTTAGTATGAACATATATTAAATATGATAAAATGTGTGTTCTGAAATGTGATGTTAATTGATACATTTCCAGACATAGAATATGAAGTAGAGCAGCTCCAGGATGCGCGTGTGTTTGCACGGGTGTGTGCGTGTTTGCTCTAGTCAGCCTTAAGTAAAGCAGCAGCTCACACACACACACACACACACACACACGCACACATCCATGTGTATTTTAGGAACTTCCTCTGGGAGGAGGTTGAAACCGAATGGCATTTGCAGGTGTAAAAAAAAAACTGCCCCCGCTCGGTTTCCTCGTCGTATCAGATCCTCATATAGAGGACACAGGAGTAAATAAATCATCTGTTAATTATAGATTTAATCTTCAGGCATTTTTTTTTTCTCGTGCTCTTTTGGCAGATGACCAGCAAAAAGCAGTAAGGTACAAGAGGGCGACACTATTGTGAATCAGTCACGAGAAGAGGTGGTGTTATGCCTGATGCGTAACATACAGTTACACTGTTTCCCGATTTATTCCCAATAGCACACAACCTGGAGTGTCTGATTGCTTTAATAAAACACTTACAAACACACTATAATAAAAACACAAGGTTTGATTCATAAAAATGTTGGTTGAAAACAAAATCCAGGAGTCTAGTGGCCAAATTACAGAACGCAGTTTATAACATCGGGAAAATAATGTATTGTGTATCACGCATTGAAATGAATGAAATCTTTTAAATAGGGTCAGGGTTCAGTTAAAAAAAAACAGACTGGATTGCTTTGCGGATGGCGTGTTTATTAGCGATTTTGCTTTTAGTCAACACATTTATGAATCACACTTTTTTTAAAGTGTGTTGGTTAACCGTTTTATAACGGCGTTGTGCCTAATAACACCGTTTTCCCATGGTTTATTCACAATAATGTACGCCCTCTCGTACATTATTGCTTTAATATATATAGAGCTTGACTTTATTTATCCAGGCTTGTGAGCGGCTGAAATGTTACACCTCCTATTGGCTGGGACGATTTACTATTTCAGGTTATTCCATCAAATGTCCCAAACAGGCACAGGGAGGACATGCAGACCCCATTACCTTGCCCGCTTCCCCAGTCGCATCTTCGCTGATACCAGGTTAACAGTGTGATGCTTAAAAAAGGAAAAAGCGGGAGATGTAAAGGCGGTTTTAATGGTTTAACATAAGAAAACTCCCTTGCTGTTAATTCCATTCCACCATAAACACGTTTGAAACTCCCGGCCTGCGTGCTGATCCTCGTACAGGATTACGGCGCGGTCTCACAGGAGGTCGCTCACTTCAAATTGACGCTGATCCATCCTCTGTGTGTTCATTTTTTCTTTTCACAGTTTGCTGTTTCGTGGTGCACAAACGCTGCCATGAGTTTGTCACATTCTCCTGCCCTGGGGCGGATAAAGGACCTGACACGGACGTGAGTACACAGAACACCTGTCTTCTCTTGTTTGTCTTGTGCAATTCTCTATATGTCTGATATGTCACATGACCCCCTTCCTATTTAAAAAAAAAAAGGAAAGTTGAATCCAAAATGGTGGCTTTGCAGATGCCCGCTATGAACGTCACCCGGCCTCAAATGTTTTTCCCCTCCCATGTTCTAATATGCCACAAACAGTAAGGTGATATCAGCAATAACTTCCATTTTATGAGGGTGTATCCATACTTATGGCCCACCTGTTCTGCTCATTATTTAGTCTCGCTGATTTAGGTCATGTATCTGTGTCCCGCATTAGCTCCGCCAGATGTAAGGTGTAGACCCGCGGTAATCAAAAGGCATGCACAGAGCCTTTGCTCGCCTGACTGTGACTTGTGTTGTTCTGGTCCTTGGCGCCATCGCTGTGCTTTTGTCAGCAATGAGAGGTGTGTATTAATAATGCAGCCCCCCCCAAACCTGAACGTTTAGCCGTCGCTTGTGCTCATACATCATTGATGAGGTTGTAGAACGAGAGCCGGAGCACCGTCCTACACATCGATTCATTAGCAGCTTTACCGTACTCCAGGAGTGTGGCATGTGTGTGTATAATGCAAACTCACATAAACAAACTAAATTAATACTAAACTACTGCTTAACTCCCAGTTTAGATTTCATACACGTGTAATTTTACTACGTACAGCAAGTCATTGGCCCCTCCCTCTCAGCGATGTAATGATGATTTACGCCTCCACTCCACATGAAGGATGGCGTGTGTGTGTGTGTGTGTGTGTGTGTGTGTGTGTGTGTGTGTGTTTCCTAGTGTAACTCAATGCGCTACATGCTTCTTACTTTATATTTAGTTCAGAAACACGCTCGCGCTCCACTGCAGGTTCTGTTCTAACATCCATATAGATATTTATGTGGCTTCATAATCCATAACGCATCCCCTGGGATTTTATTATGTAATGTCTGTTCAACTCCAAGTCTATTTCTATACAGTACTTATGTAGCCCTTTTTTACAGTGAGCTTTATGAGCCTGGGACTCCCCCCCCCCCCCCCCAAAAAAAAAAAAGAGCCTAAGTGACAGCAACAAGGAACAACTCCCTGCAATCATCAACAACCGTCCTGCAAAAGCAGTGGAACCAAGACATTTTTTTGGGCAGTTTTCAGTTTTCTAAAGCCAGTGTGACGCACACTTTAAATGGTTTATGTTTTAGTTATATAGTGGTGTAAAAAAAAAGTGTTTGCGCCCTTCAGTTCCTGTTTTTGCATATTTGTCACAATTAAGTGTTTTGGAACATCAAACCAATTTAAATAGTAGTCAAAGAACACATGTAAACAAAAAATGCAATTTGTAAATGAAAATGGTGTTTATTATTAACAGAGAAAAAAGATCCAAACCTTCATGGCCCTGTGTGAAAAAGTGAATGCCACCGAATGATCCTTAAAGCTACTCATAATGCCAAGGTCTGGAAAGGGTTATAAAGCCATTTCCAAAGATTTGGGACTCCAGCAAACCACAGTGAGAGCCATTATCCACAAATGGCGAAGACATGGAACAGTGATGAACCTTCTCAGGAGTAGCCCGCCACCCAAAATTACCGCAAGAGTGCAGAGAAGACTCATTCAAGACGTCACAAAAGACCCCACAACAACATTCAAATGAACTGCTGACCTCACTTGCATAAATGGCCTTCATGGCAGAGTTTCCAGAAGAAAACCTCTGCTGAGCAAAAAGAACATTAAAGCTCATCTCAGTTTTCCCAACACACATCTTGATGATCCCAAAGACTTTTGGAAAAACATTCTCTGGACTGATAAGACAAAAGTTGATCTCTTTGGAAGGTGTGTCCCATTACATCTGGTGTAAAAGAAGTACTGCATTTCAGAAAAAGAACATTATACCAACAGTAAAATATGGTGGTGGTAGTGTGATGATGTAGGGCTGTTTTGCTGCATCAGGACCTGGAAGACTTACTGTGATAAATGAAACTATGAACTCTGCTGTCCTGAAGGACAAAAGCTCCTGAAGGAGAATGTCTGACCGTCTGTTCGTGGCCTCAAGCTGAAAGGAGCTTGGGTTCTGCAGCTGGACAATGATCCAAAACACACCAGCAAGTCCACCTCTGAATGGCTGTAGAAAAACAAAATGAAGACTTTGGAGTGGCCTAGTCAAAGTCCTGACCTGAATCCTATTGAGATGCTGTAGTATGACCTTAAAAAGACCGTTCATGCTCGAAAACTAATGTAACTGAATTGGAACAATTCTGCAAAGATGAGTGGGCCTCCATAACGCTGTAAAAGAGTCATTGTAAGATATCGCAAACGCTTGGTTGCAGTTGTTGCTGCTAAGGGTGGCCCAACCAGTTATTAGGTTTAGGGGGAAATCATACAGGGCCATGTAGTTTTGGATTTTATTTCTCCCTCAATAATAAAGACCTTCATTTACAAATTGCATTTTGTGTTTACTTGTGTTGTCTTTGACTATTATTTAAATTCGTTTGATGTTCCAAAACACTTAAGTGTGACATATATGCAAAACAACAAGGAATGAGGAAGGGGGCAAACACTTTTTCACACCACAGTAGATACTTCGCTTTTTATTGCCGAAAGAAAAGCACCTATCATTTGACAGCATTCTGTTTTCAGACATCATTAAATAAGAGATGAAGAGACATAACTATCAGTATGTTTTTATACTCAACCCCCTCCCCAAAAAAATTAACAGACAGAAACTACTACTAAATTTCACAATTTATAGACACACATATCACTTTACCAGTGTATTATAGGTCTTTATAAAATATTGAAATGCTGTTTTCAGAGGGGGTAAAAAAAGCTGGAAAAAAATAGATTTGAAGACTTGCAGTCTTTAGATATATATTTTGATTTTAGTCATTGTAATTAGGTTTGATTTCACTTAATTTCTGTTTTTGTGAATGTTTTTATCTAGCGTTTCACCTGCGAGGCTGGGGGCTGGGGCGTGAATGGGCTCTGGATCGTTATGCATATCAAAAGCTGTCTGATGACCCCCTAAGGGTTAAAAAAAAACAACGTTGTGGGGAGGGTCTTGTCCTCAGGGTTTGACGACTCTAACCGTTTGAGTGTTAACTCACAGTACTGTACTTAAGCACAATTTTCCCCGGGGTCAGTATCATCAGGGTATCTGACCTAATAAATGCTCTGCTAGATACATGTGCATACATCTCCACACTTAAAGGGGTTAAAGGGGTTAGAAGGAACAAACCTATAGTGTGATGTAAACGAATGCTGTGTATGTGTCTTCAAACTTTTGTTTGTATGTTATACAAACAGTCTGGTTATTATACCCCCTCCAGTTTTCCACTTCCTGTTGTTACAGTATCAACACAGCGCTTCGTTTTCCAGCGAACTTCAGTTTTGTGACTGGAAATAAATCAACAATAGAGCAGTGTGTTTTTCTCTGCTACACTGGCGCGAGTGGCGAGTCACGGAACTTGTGTTTGACTTGCCTGGCTCATTTCCAAAGTCTCCCCCCCAAGCCAGCACCACAAGGTCTAAACGGGTCAGCGTTTATGAGACGTAGTTGCTGAGGTTCAATGTGCCTGTAAGTGCCGCAATAAAAACGGTGTTGTTAAGCAGACGCATCGGGGTTAAACAGCTCAATGATGGTTTACTGCTTTCATTGGAGGCTCCGCCCGCTATAAAAGTGCCGTCCTCATTTATTTTACAGCGTACAGGCTTCAGATTTTGATTAGACGGCTAACTAATCCTGTAAAGTCTGAAGCTAATAAAAGTCTAATTTAGCCAATCAGATAAAAATAACAGCTTTATTTACAGTCCGTCTATGGGGGAAAAAAAGTAGGAAATGAAACACAAAGACGCCGCGCCGAAAAACTCAAAATGGGCCTGTGAAGGCTCCACGGTCTGGGGGTATAGAAGTCATAGTCTTCACCAGCCGCCACGTGTGCGAGCAGGCCGTACTGTGACCGAACGAGAAATCGGAGCGTTTCTACGAAACCTGGAACAAAAAACCACGAGTAAAGTAGACTATGGCACAAAAAAAGGATGGAAATCAAAAACCCAGAGACAATGTTCCCAACACCAGTGATAATGGCGCCTAAATAAGAACTCATTAGAGCTCATTAGAACCAGGCCCCCTAACAGGTTCACTCAGAGGTCCTGACATCACCGAACTCGCTGTTAAACGAAAGCGTCAAGGAACCTAGAGCATTTTGTTTTTATTTTAAATATTTATTATTGTTCCTTTTTGATTTCTAAAATGCATTCGTTTAAAGAAATGCTTTTCCTCAGCGGACGTGATGTCCTTGTGTCACCATCATTGGTCAGCGCCACTAAAAAAAAAAAAAAAAAAAAAAAAGCTTCCAAAGCATCCATAGTATGAGGTTACTTTCAACTTTCAGTAGGCTGAAGACCATAAGGTTATGTGTACACTCTGTAATTCTCTAATGGCGTATCATGGCAGCACCAGCGCAATGCATGGACACCTTAAACAGGGGGCACTTTTCAAAGCCACCGTAAGTGTTTCTATTTGTCTTGACGGTTGGGGTCAGGACACAGGGTTTCTATAGCACCCCCTGCAATGAGGGTTAATGAGGGCCTTGCTCAAGGACGCACAATGGTAACTTCAGTGGACCTGAGATTTGAACCCACAACCTGCACATTGCTACTCCAACCAACTGACCACATGTGTTACACAACAGTTTGAATAAACTCACTTTTTAGTTTTAGTTGCTCTGCTGGAGAGTCAAGTTTTGCCGTTTGTGGTCGAAATTAAATGATCTTATATCAGATTATCTGTTCTTTTCTTTGGAAGAAAATGAATTGTTTAGACAAGTCAATAAATCAATAAAATAGTCAATAGTTAAATTAATAGAAAAGCAGTCGTTAGTGGCAGCGATCGATTCTTTAGAGCAGAAGTCCGAGGACATTTCGTCAGGCCAAGGTCTGGACCGTCATCGCTTTCTGCATTTTATATCAACAAATGATGACAAACATCGCTCAATATATTTTAACAATATTTATCATTCTGAATGATGAACTAGATGAATTATTTATAAAACATACACATATTTTTGCTTTTTGAAGTAAAAACAGGAGCTACATTGAAGAAATAAAGTGTGTGCTAATATAAAAAGTCAATAGCGGCCATCTTCTCGTTAACTCATTTCACATCCTAACTGTTAAGTTCTCTAATTTATGTCTCAGATTTTCTTTTTTTTGGAGCATGAAGCTGAATTAGCATTCTCCCACCTATTCCCATGGAGCTGGAGCTATATAGTTGTCCTAGAGCTTAATTTTATACACGTGGAGCAATGGGACAATCTTCAGTTGTGCTTTGATATTTTTGACGATATTGTGTAACCATAAAAGTTTTTTTAAATGCCTTTCGGTTATAAAATCATAATGTATTGATTATTGGCGTCATTGCCTTTGATGTGCCTGTTTGCCCTGTAGGATATCCGTTCCGTTGCGGAACATCGTTCAACCTCATAGTCCACCACCTTAATCTCTTGGCCAAAATTGCTCACCTATAAAGATTTGTTTCTCTTCTTTTTGCATTTTTAACAAATGTACTGGAATGGCCCTGTGTGACCTACACAGATCAATGACGTCCTGTGTGTGTTCGTGAAGGTTGAAGGTGGCGGCTCGCTCACTCTCGCCATCGCCACAATCTCTCCCGTTAGTGGACGCATTATCCGTTTCACAGTGTGCCGCTTCTTGCAGACATGCTGCAATCAGCGTTTGTGACACCCTGGGAACTAGACATGCTGCGAGTGTCCGTTCATGCCCAGCTGTTCCCGGCGAGAAGCCGCCATGCCGACAGCACTCGCAGTCTGCGGTTTTGATCTACGGTAGTACAGTATGTTTGGTGGCGATCCAGCTTCAGACTGGGGGGGTCTGCTCTGGATCATGCTGCCTGATAATCGTTGTAGACTTGGTGAGCGTCACGGCTCCAGATCATTACGAGGCTCTGCAGAATCCAGTATGGAGAACATATCAAAACTCCTAATGGTTTCTACACTTTCAGTACCTTACTGTTGACTATAAGAGGTGATGGGACCAAATTAAACACTCTAATCCAATAATTTAGAGGTGTGGCCAAAAACCTCCTGTCCCTTTTGGGCATATATAGCTCATCTTTCCTCACACTTTTGTATATTGGACAGTTCTTACAGATTACCTGTGTTAACTCCATTATGAGGGGGGTGTATAGTTTACTATACAAATTACTGATGTTGGTAATGGGGTTTGGGTGGGTGGCGTGTCAGGGACGTGACTCTGCATTATGCCGCCACTGCTGCTGATGCTGGTGGTGTGGTTCTCTCCATTACATGTTCTCTCTTTCTGTTACCCATGCCTCCTAATCGAAGCCCCGCATCCCTCGTTGATTCTATTACCGGTCCATTAGCTTCCTTAGATCTGTGGGATGTTGTTTGACGTCCGTGCTGACCCCGCTGAAAGGGAAATCTTGTTTCTTAGCTAATGCTCTCTGGCACTCGCAGCATATCCCAGAAGCTCCGCAACTTCTCTAAAAATTTGCGTTAAGGGTGCTATAAAAAACATTTTCATTGAAATATAATAATAAAGATGACTTTCTATGATGGCACACATGAGCTGTAGCTTGTGCACGTCGGTAATTTTTTTTTTATCGATGGTGTGAGCTTTAAACCTGTCGCTGGAATCCCTCAAGGAGACAAGGAAGCGGCCCGATCTACAAGGAGATAATGACCTCAGTGCCCAGCAACACCTTTACCGGAGAGGGGGTTTTCTGTGGAACTGTTCTGGTGCCTGTCAGTCCCAGTGGCAAACGAGTGGCCTTTTAAGTGGCACAAAGTGGGATAGGTGTGGCCTCCATGACCGTCAGTCTCAGCATGAACGAAGTGGCTACAATATAAGTTGGTCTCAGTGTAGGAGGCGTGGCTTTGTGCCTTTCAGTCTCAGGGTAGGAGGCAGGTCCTTGTGTCCGTCAGTCTCAGTGTAGGAGGCGGTTCAGTCTCTGTAGTAAATCTGATCGTGCTTGTATTTTATTAAAACTTTAACTTTTCCTCTTCAGCTGGAGTTTTTGGTGACACTTCAGGTTTCATATTAATTGCAGCTCTCTGTGTTCCAAACGCAGGGATGTAATCATGTTTGACGTTTTCTTGTTCCTTACATGCCCTTACACACGAGCACGCTCCCCTGGGCCCTCATTACTTTCAGACCCAGCCCATAATGAACCGGCCGTGTTTGGATGTTTGCCACTCAGGCAGAAGGAATCGTGTTAACGTCTCTGGAGGAATCACGTGATCTCAGGCCTCACCGCTGTCCTCTCCGCCGCAGGAGCTTCTCCGTGCGAAACAAAACAGCACCATCCAATCAGTCACCAATGCACCTCCTCCAGTACGACCAGGAGAGAGAGCTCCTTTTTTTCTGCCTCTTAGAGATATTTTAAACCCTCCTGGAGTCATTTTCACCTGCAGCATGACCGGGGCTTATTAATCTTTCATATCTCATGGGGCCTTTTTATACGGCAGCGGCTCATCCGTCTTATTTTATTAGAATTTTTTTATCTACTGGTTTGTCGTAGAGTAACTACAGGAAATGATTCAGGAGAGTGCTGTAATGAACAGGCTCTAGGCCAAACCCGCGGATTTAGCGTTCCGTTTTTATTCTCGTCGTACGTCTTGGGTTCGATCACAATATCAGTTCTGCCTCCGGTAAGATGTGAACTTTGAATGGCGGGCGATCTGCAGGAAGCTACGTGTCGAGAGTGTCGCCGAGCCGAGGTGAAGGAGCCTGGCGGGGAAAATGTCATCTCGCGGTTGGGGGTTCGGAGGGGGAAGGCGGGGACGTTACTGGCACCTGCTCCCTGTCTGACGTACAGCTCATTAGCAACACACTTGGCCGCGAGTATTTAAAGCCACGTTGAAAGCATACATGTTCTCTGTGTAAAATGAAGCATAATTGGAGGATGAAGGTGTGTGAGGATGAAGCCATGCCTCCTACAGAACATTTACCATTTACATTGTAACCAAACTATATATAGATCTAATGAGGTGGGGGGAAGGGGGTGGATGACTTAATAGATCACTTTAAAAATCCAATAGGGAAATCCATAAATGAAAGTGAGGAGAGCAGGATTAAGGGAAAGCGAGTAAAAAAGCGTTGGAAGGTTTTGTCGACAGGCAGCCAGCCAGTTTCTAAATGTGAGAATTTGTCTATTTCAGGACAAACTGGAAAATAAACGGATGTTTACAGCTTTTTGATGGAAACGTTATCCACCTGCATGAATCGGGCAGTTTGGTCACCCACAAACAGGCAAGATTTGTGACTCGCACAGACCTGTAAAGGTCTTTAAGAAGCTTTTCTGTCCTCCAATCGTTAGCTGTATTAATGGCACCTGTCCACAGCTTTAAACTGAGAGAGCAGATACTAAAGAGCTGTCAAAAGGACACCCAGAAGAACAATGTAGAGCTGCAGCAGGCTGGGAAGAGTGAATCTACAACAGGCAGTCAGGTTGGTGTGAATAAATCAACTGTGGAAGCAACTGAAAGGAAATGGAAAACATACAAGACCATTGATCCCTCGATCTTAGGGCAAGATCTCATCCCATGGTGTTAAAATGATCATGAGAATGTTGAGTAAAAATTCCACAACTACACGGTGGGACCTGCTGACCGACCTGCAGAGAACTTGGACCAAAGTACCAAAGGCTACCATCAGTAACACTACGCCCAGAGGGACTTATCCTGCAGGGCCAGTCGTGTCCTCCTGCTTAAGCCAGGACATGTCCAGGCCCGTCTGAAGTTTGTAGAGAGCATATGGATGATCCAGAAGAGGATTGGGAGAATATCATGTGGTCAGATGAAACCCAAATTCAACTTTTTGGTAAAAAACTTGTCATGTTTGGAGAAAGAAGAACGCTTGCTCGCGTCTCAAGAACAGCATACCTACTGTGAAGCATGGGGGTGGAAACATCATGCTTTGGGGCTGTTTTTCTGCAAAGGGGACAAATAGACTGATCAGATTAAGGGAAGAATGAACGGGGTGTGTATCTTTTTTTTTTTTTTTTTTTTTAACTAAAACCTCCTTTCATCAGTGGGAGCATTGGGTCTTCAAGCATAAATGATCCCAAACAAACTGCTCGGTCAACAAAGAAGCAGCTCCGGAAAGAGCATTTCAAGATCCTGGTGTGGCCTAACCTGTTTCCAGACCTCAACCCCATAAAAAATTTGTGGAGGGAAAGTGTTAAAGACTTACAGGAAACACTTGACCTCTGTCATCGCCAACAAAGGTAATGTTAAAAAGAAATCTTGTTATCGACCAAATACTTATTTACAAATAAATAAAGATTTTTAAATTTATAAGGGTGGTGTATTATCGTGAATACCTTGATTTCTTTCCAGTGATTTATTCACAATAATTCCACGCTTTAATAACAGCTTCCATGTTTTAGACAAGGCTTTCTGCAAGATTTTCAACTGGCCCATTCATCCAGTAGAGCCTTGATGATGTCATCTAGTTACAATGGATGACAGAATTCTGGCCCAGAGTCTCTGGTCTAGTTTACTTCAAAGGTTCCGGGGGACGGAGGGGGGGGTAGGGGGACGGACGGAGGGGGGGTTCAGATCAGGACTCCGTGTGATGTCCAGTCAGTTTCTATTACACTAGACTCCTCCATCCATGTTTTTAAGGATGTAAGCACTGTGGAAACGGCACCGATGCTCCAGTCCAGATATTATTAGTCCTCCTTCAGACAGACTGATCTCCTCCGCACTATTTATAGAGATCAATTTTCTGGTTCATTGCAGTGAAGCGCTGAACGTTTGCCGAACGCCGACCCCGTTACCTCACAGTCTCGTCTGGCCACTTCTTGGTATACAATAAATCAGACTGCGCTTATGAACTCTGCGTAACCCTTCACTCCCTGATCTCAGTGGAGTTTTACTCTGCAGGATCTCGTCAACCAATCACAGATAATGATCATATTTTAAGTTCAAGTGATCTATTTGCCTGCTGTACTTACAGAGAAATTGGTTCTTCACAATTTAACCCATTCGTGCAGACCACACACTCTAATAAAGTGAGCTCACCTGCCCGGATCCATGGGCAGCCCTGTATATGGGGCCCGGGAGCAATTGGGGTTAGGTTTCTAGCCCAAGAACATTTCAGCCATAGTACCTGGTGGAACCGGGAATCGAACTGGGGACCTTAAGGTCGCAAGGCTGGTTCCTTACCAACAAGCCTACGACTGCCTATCAAAAATTGTGCACCAAATATATGCACTATTTAAGCAAAAGTACTGGGACACACCTTCTAATCATTGAGTCCTTTTCCACAGGGGTATAAAATTAGAAAATGACCTTCAGTTGTGTTAGTGGTCCACTGTTGGGTTCTTAAAGGTCTTTAATCCTGGGTTTCTTTGAGTTCTACGATGTAACGAGCTTTGTAGTGTCTGCCATGCTAATGCTCCAAACAGGTTTCACTCCGAACGCTTTTGTTAAGCGCTTTCATTTCGCTGCGTCTCTGTTCGCCTTTTTGTTTCGACGTGGTCCTTTAGAAACGCGAGGCATCAAAGTCTCTCAGGTCTCCTCTTTCGTATTGTTCACGTCGTTTGAAGCCTGTGATCTTTTGTGAGCGACATGTTGTGCTGTTATGTAACGTCGCGAGAGTGGACGGTCCTCCTCCTTCAGGCCAGACTGACCCGCATGCGAGGAGGCCGCGAGTGTGAAGCCGCGAGGCGTTTAACTCCGCTGAATGACTAATGTAGGACGTGTGAGGCTGCAGTTCTTGATAAATATGCATCGTAAAAGTTTGGCATGTCGAGCAAAAAGAGAGAAACTAGCTTCGCTTTTAACACAGTGCTTCAGTTCGGACCAATCCGATCGCGTGCGCTTGTAGACGCAATCTGTTTGTAGTTGAGAACAATAGTCACAGTGAGCTTCAAAGGCCGGATATTTACATATTGCACATTACTAATGCTAATGAAAGTCCTGGAGGGCCACAGGTCCTGGAATGAGGAGTTTCCTGTTTGTTTATTAGCTTATAAAAATAGAATAATGATTATCGTCCAATACAATTATGCCTGTCGGTCTTAATTGAGGTAAAACTTCTGTGCCTGTCACTTGTCTGTGCTGCTTAGGGGGTGCGGTCAGTGCCTGTCAGTCTCATAAGAGGCAGTCGCTTCAAATAGAAATGTCATCTCTAAGACTGACACGCCCACTAGACTCCAAATGAAGGAGCCACGAGTCAGCCAGCTGTCAGGCTCCGTGTGGACAGTGTGAGTTTTATGCCAGTCAGGCCCAAAAACAGCTAGGTGGCCTCAAATCTGGTAGTTTCTATAAAAGGCACAGGATTTACTAGACTCTTTTACTAGACTAGAAGCTTTGAATGTTTGTTATGTTGGCCCATTTAAGAGCACGTGGGGATGTTGTGCCCATCACTACCAGTAGGAATGATGCCTGGCAGTCTTAACCAATGAGCACTGACATTTCAGTTAGTCAGTCGTAGTGTAGGAGGTGTGGTCCTAATGCCTGTTAGTATGAGTTTAGTAGGCTAGGTCTTAGTGCCTGTTAGTCTCAGTGTAGCGGGCGAGGTCCTAGTGCCTGTCAGTCTCAGCTTAGCAGGTGAGTTCCTAGTGTTTGTCAGTTTTAGTGAAGCAGGCGAGGTCCTTGTGCTTGTCATACTCAGTGTAGCAGGCATGGTACTAATGTATGTAGTCTCAGTGTAGGAGGTGTAGTCCTAGTGCCTGTCAGTTTCAGTGTAGCAGGCATGGTCCTTATGTTGAGCAGTCAATGCCTGTCAGTCTCTTAAGAGGCAGACCCTTCCACTAGAAATGTCATCTCTAAAGCTAACATGCCAACTAGAATCCCAATGTAGGAGGCACGAGTCAGCTGACTGTCAGGTCCAGTATGAACAGTGCAAGTTTTATGTCTGTCAGTCCAAATTACAGACAGGTGGCCTCAATGCCTTTCAGTTCTATAAAAGGCGTGGGGTTTACGCATGTTAGTCTCAGTTTAGGTGCTTTGAATGTTCTGCCTGTTGGCCCGTTTAAGAGAACGGGGAGACATTGTGCTCATCAGTACCAGTAAGAAATGATGCTTGGCAGTCTGAACCATCAGCACTGACCTTTCAGTCTGTCAGGCATAATGATAAGGCGTGGCCTCTGTCAGTTTGATCAGGGAAGGAATAACTGTTTATGCTGGAAAGCCTGTCAGTCCGAGTGAAAAAAATGGGTCAGCTTGTGGCTGGTGTGATAAATGCTGGGCTTCTCCTCAGCCTGCAGCTGCAAAAATGATCTATAGACACCCCCACCCCACCCCAACACACACACATT
>JAOUQT010303704.1:0-15759 GCA_025769995.1 Xyliphius kryptos | reverse complement strand
CCTAAGGGCAGCATGTTTTTTTTTGCGAGTTCTCGTTTCCTCTAAAGCCTAGTCCACACGTATCTGCGTATTTATAAAAAAGGATATTTTCCTCACATCGTTTTTAAAAACAATACACATGGGATCGTTTAAAAAAAAGTTTTTATACACATGAACCCGCACAAAAACGCCATTGAGTGTGTTAAACACCCAACCTTCAAGTTCTCCTTCTGCTGTGCCCCTCAGTGCATTGTAACAATTTGGTTTGTAGAAAGAAACAAGCAACAATCGTCTGAATTAACTCAAGAATTAGCACCTTTCTGGTAGCATTCATTTTCTTTACACGCAAAATCAATAACAGCTGCATGTGTGATGTCATCGTCGCATTATTTGTCCCCAAAATTCCGTTTTCACAAGTACACATGCAGACAGAGTTCAAAATCTCCTCTTTACCCAGAGTTTTTATGAATAATAGTTTAAAACGCATAAAAATGTATTTGTCACATGTGGACTAGACCTCACAGTCCAAAAACATGGATGTGACGCGGTGGTGTCGGGGGGAGTGGCGGAGCCACGGCACTGATCAGGGTTGATTAGCGCACCTGAAGCGGCTTTGCTTAATGACCGTGTGCTGCCTTGTAAACTGTACGATCACACGCCGCGGGGAGAGAGACCGACCAAGGAGCTGGTGGGACGGAGGACTTAGCACGGCCACCAAAAGAACTGTAAAAGCTCTTGTATGTTACACTCTTGTCTTCGGTCCTAATCCTTTCCACCCCGCGACAATGGATTAGAGCTAAATTAGCTGCATTAAAATCACCCAAATCTAAAGATACAACGGATGCAGGAGGCCTGTGGATGCAGGAGGCATTTTTTTTCTGCGGTTGGTCTCGGTGTGTCAAAAGTGGGAAAAGTGAATCGCGTTAACAATTCAACATAATGAGCAGCACTTTAAACACAACTTTTAGATGGTTACCGTCGTTGCTCCATGTCAATAACTCGATAATGAATCAAGCTACGTTGTGAGCAGACTATTGTTTTTCTTGTGTAATTCTCAATGTGTTTGATGTGTCACCTATTTTATCAGCATGTATCCATACTTATGGCCCATCCTGTAAATTATATTTACGTCTCTTATTTATAAATGAATGAAAACAGGACGCATTCAAAAGGTGCATGGCTTCCAGTAAAAAAAACTTTAGCGCAGCAGTCCGCCGTGAGCACCTGCAATAAATCCAGTATTTATGATAAAGTATTTAGCGTGCATTCTGCCATTTATAGAAACAATATGAAAACAGACTCCCTGCCTCAGTGCTCAGTCAGTGGGTTAGCTTAGCCCACACACAGTCCTAACCTCAAGCACTTTAAACACCTCCTGGACTAACCAGAATAAAACAGATTTGAATCTTATTCTAAGTGGAGTTTCCATGTTCTCCTGGTGTCTACATGGGTTTCCTCCAGGTTTCTCCCACAGTCCATAAACATGGATGTAAAACGGCTCCTCCAAATTACCCCTATATAGTGTGTATGTGTAACCAACGATGAATTGGGGAGATACACCCATCGCCCGACACGTTCTTCCCTGGATGGCACGGAGACCCCCACCACGACCCTAGTATAGGATGAAGTAGAAGATAATGAGATGAGAGAAAAGATGTGTACCAGAGCCTCCTGTCCAACACCTGATCACAGAAATCTCATTTTTTACAAAAACAGAACCATTACTGTCACAGGAAAACAGAACCCATTCCGCTCTGGAGGTCTTTTGCCTATTTGGAGGCTGAACACTTACCTGCATCCATTACATCTGGACAAAAGAAAAAGTATAACATTTTTTTTTTTTTTTTTTTTTAAACAAGTAATACTTTTCAACCAAGGAACATTGTAAAAGTTTCATACTGCAGCGGAATGAGAACAACAAAACGTAATCCACAGAAAAAAAAACTACCAACTGAGTGCAAGCAGAGCTGCTTATACTGACTTTGCTTCAGATCCATTAGGCAAGAACTCCGTAACACCACCAATAAAGTATTAAATCATTACATCGCCACACGCTTAAAGAACATGCTGTGATATTTCAAAGAATTCCCTTCTTGAATATTTATTATAGTTTGGTGGTTAGAAGTGAAGAGACTAATATATGTGGCGGAGTGCCGAGTTTAAGGAAAACATGCTACAAACAAATCAAAACCTTTATTTTGTAATGATGCTTTATGCAATTGCATGTTATTAATAAGTAAATTCCTCAATCTATAATCCCATCTCATTATTTTCAGCTTAATCCTTCACTAGGGTCAAGGGGGGAGGGAACCCCATGACCATCCAGGGGAGACCGTTTCGGGTGCAGGGCACCCAATTCCTTGAGGGGCACACACTCACTCACACGAGTTTTGCACCGTGGAAGGGAACTGGAGAACCCGGAAAAAACCCATGCAGAGAACATGGAAGCTACACAGCAAACTACATTAAGTAGAGCTCATATCATCTTGAGGAGAGTTTCCCATGCCCATCCAAAGGAGAACGTTTCGGGCGCTGGGCAAATACAACCAGGACATTGCATCAATAGGGAAAATTTAGAGCAGCCAATTCATCTTGAATACATGTTTTTGGACTGTGGCACGCAGACTTGGGTAGAACATGGAAACTCCACCTTTATATGAATTTGAACCTGGATCATTCCTGTTGCCACTGTGAACTCGGTCTCCACCGTCCTTGTCTCATATAACTACACATCCACCATTACCTCTAAAATGTGCATTAATTACCTTTAATTGCTGTTTGTTGCCCATGGTTTCGTCTTTGCCCACCAGCCCAACTGTTTTCCTGTCCATTGCACTACAGTCAACCTTCAAGTAATTTCAAGTTTAAGTAATTTATTTATATAGCGCTTTTTACAACAGTGTGTTGTGACAAAGCAGCTTTACAGAGTCCAAGTCATAAACTTTCCAAAGAGCAAGCCGAAGCGACAGTGACAATACAAATTTATCAGTTTACCCATCAGCATGTCTTTTGAATGGTAGAGAAAACCAGAATACCAAGCGTAAACCCACTCAGGCACGGGGAGGACATGCTGATTCCACACAGAAAAGACCTTTCGTTTGTCCCAACTGAAAATGAAACTGGGACCATTTTGCTGAGGCATAAGTGCTAACCATTGTGCCTCAATGTGGGTCCGTTCAATAATAACGAATGTATTTGCAGAACTCCTACACCCGGTGTGTTCACATTTTTCTGGTCATTCTGATCTATGGACACCGTTTTGCACATATAATGTTGATATTATTAGCAATACAAGGCAATCCACTGAAAAAAACATTATTCCGATAGTCTGTACTGATGGTGCCAGGTGTGAGTAGCTGCTAATATTTAATATTTGGTCATTTTGCAGAAGCTTTTAGCCAAAGCGACTTATAGGTATCCGAACTTGATGGCTGGGGTCAGAACACAGGGTTGATACATCACCCTGGATCAATGAGGGTTAAGGGTCTTGCTCAAGGACCCACATTTATAACTTCAGTGGACCTGGGCTTTGAACCCACAACCTTCAGATTGACAGTCAAACACCCTAACCACTGAGCTACCATGCCCTCTGAGCTGCTGATGCCAATTCACAAACAGGCTTCTAAATGATCACCAGTGCGGGTGGACAGATATATAACCATTATCTTCATGTGGGAAAGCAGGTTGAACCTGTTGAGTGTATAAGAGCGATCTACCAACATGCACCGTGTGATCAACTGGTCAGTCGCGATTGACATACTGGACACGCCTGCCTACACTGTATGATTGCTAGTTCTGAGAGGTGGACGTGCTGACCACTACATCTAAAAACTCGGAAAGTCCTTAACAGAGTAATATAAATACAGTTTTGACATTAAGTGTCATTAACTTTATTATAAGCGCACGGTGGCTTAATGGTTAGCATGTTCACCTCTGGGGACTCCCGGGTGGAGTTTCCATGTTCTCGTCGTGTCTGTGTGGGTTTCCACTGGGTTCTTGGTTTCCTTCCACAGTCTAAAAACAAGATTCAAAGTAAATTGGCTGCTTTAAATTGCCCCTAAAGTCTGTCTGGCACCCTGTCCTGAGTGTATTTGCCAAGCGCCTGAGACATTCTCCTGTGGATGGGCATAGGAAACCTCCATCCAACTCACGTAGAGGATTAAGATTGAATGCATATTTATCATCCTCATGATATTTATTTGGTTTATTTTCTTTAAATGACTTTAATTAAAAGACAAAATGAAGCATCAAATATTGTCATAGAATTTGTTCATTTCAGTAAATAAACTGTTACATGAAGCTCCTTTCTTTCCAGCAGAAGATGTTTAATTTGAAAATCATGAAATAAGGAGTTTATTCGACCAGGTCTCAGCTGTTATATTAATCTGCATTAGAATGCAAAAAGGGAAAGTAATTAAGAGCAGATTTCTTCCTTTAAATGTTAACCTTCAACACATTGCTGGCACCAAGATAAAGCCTGTGCTACATCAATGGCAATCCAAGCTGAATTTATAAGCAGAAACTGCTGATCCACAGTCGAACTGCCATCATATCTCTGCTGACCAAGCACGACCACTCCAGAAGCTTCGCATCACCACGGAAACAAAATGCCGAGTCAGCTAATTACTCATTATCTCGGTCGGCATCAAAAAAATCACCGTTATTAGATATAATATTTAATTGAAGTGCATCACTGCCTGCTTCTAAAAATACCCAGAGTTGAGGACAGAAGGTAAAACAGACTCAGTTCCCTGCATTTAAACGGGATTCTAACTCTCTTAACGTTTTGCCGCCTGCTCGGCCTGAGACTCCAGCCCATGCTAACCAGGCAGTCGCCCATAAATCACACGGACCACTTTAACCTTTGTGCCCACCCTTCGCAGCTTGTTCGCACCGGCCGCGGGAACGGAGAATCCCCGAGAATTGTAATGTATTAAGCAGAAGTACAAGTGCTGACACAATGACAGCGTGCGAAGCCTCTCGAATGTTCCAGTTAAATGGTCGACACTAGGCTAACAGCTTAGCAGAATGCACGCCTGTCATCCAGCTAATCCTCCACCACTATCAACCTACTCCAGCATCCAGATTGCTGATAAAGTGATCTGCTCCTTGAACCGAGTGCCCATATAAATTACGATCGCGCCATGATAGATGAAACAGTAGCCTTAACGCGCGCCTTATTTAACTCGCAAAACATTTTGCGATCGATTTCCGGTTTAGAGTGACATCCCGTGCCGATGCGTGTTCACACACGGATCGATCCTAACAGGGTTTCGTGTAGGAAAGGCTTAATTGAAAAGGGAAAGCGACAACAAACCCATCGTGGGGCGTCTTCGTCGCCGATGGCTCCGTGTACAAAAGGCCGTCCACGATGCAGAATCACAGCCAAACACATTTAAGTGCATGGGGTTGGGGTGTATTTGTGAGCTCTAAAAGCAAACATGTCAGGCTCCAACAAGCCCCTTTTATTAAACAAAGAGAGAAAATGCAAGCAATATGTCTAGCACAAAGCTCGCTTCTCCAACAGCAAGGAAGCCCTCATATTCATTTTGACCTTGGAAGAGTGGGTGCAATAACAGGCTCTGTGGTGACAGATCTACTGAGCTTACTGATATAACAGTATTCTTTGGCAAACAGAAAATGGAAAGGGTTCTGTTCTGCTGTATGCATACTGAATAATGTCAGACATTTAAAGCTCCAGATCTGAATTTAAATTGCCAAGGAAGCACTACATAAACCAAAACAATTCAATATTTAAACATTGTATAGTTTAAAATGTCATTTTAATAATTTGACACAGAATAAGACCAGTTCCAGACCCTTCATGTTTGGTTCCAATATCCTGTCATTCTAAAAGCAGGTTTACCTTGAACAGCAATCATCAATCATTTATTTATTCATTCAATATCTTTTACTTAATCCTCTACGTCACTGTGGGTTCCCCATGCCCATCCAGGGCAGAACATTTTGAGAGCTGGGCAATCTATCGCTGGACACACACTCACTCACACACACCTCGACTATAAGGGCAATGTTTGGACTGTGGGAAGAAACTGGTGAACCCAGAGGAACACAAGGAGAACATGGAAACGCCACCCAGATTGGGATTCGAACCAGGATCCCCACATGCCCATCCAGGGGAGAACGTCTCGGGCGCTGGGCAGATACACCCAGGACAGGGCGCCAATCTATCGCTGGGTACACACTCTCTCACACACACACTATAAAAAACACTATACAGGGTAATTTAGAGCATTCAATTTACCTTCATGGGAGGAAACCGGAGAACCCAGAGGAAACCCACGAAGACATGGGGAGAACATGCAAACTCCACCCAGATTGGGATTCGAACCGGGAATCCCCAGCACTGAGACGCAAATGTGCTAACCACTAAGCCACCGTGTCACCAAACTGAATAATTAAAAAATAAATAAATAAAATAATAATAGTACTTAAGAATGAAACATAAGGTACAGAATCAAGTTCAATGATATAAAAAATGCGGAATGTGATATAGTGTAACAGCTTTGTAATGTACATTATATCACAAAGCGGTATTCAGTTCATTACAATCTGCCCCCTCACCACTGAATCCTTCAAAATCCCATCATACACCACCTTTTTTTCGCAGTAACCGCTATTGTCACTGCTGTTCTCGTTTGCTATGTGGCGGCCATGTTGGTCAGGGAAAGTGGTATTTAGTTACCGCTTAACCCTGGTAAATAATATGATACACAACCATGTTTTACAATAACTATAGTGGTCACTGCTGTTTCTACTGTAATGAGGCGGCCATGTTGGTCAGGGAAAGAGGTATTTATCTCATTAGAATCTTCCACTTTAATACTAAATCTTAAAAATCCCATGTTGCACCACCTTTTTTCTGCAGTCAACTACAATCATCACTGCTGTTCTCTTTAACTGTTCGGCGGTCATGTTGGTCGGGGGAAGTGATATTCAGTTCATTAGAATCTGCCTCCTTACTACTAAATCCTGCAAAATCCTATGTTGCACCACCATGTTTCTACAGTAACCACAATGGTCACTGCTGTTTGTACCTCAATACGGCGGCCATGTTGGTCAGGAGACATGGTATTCGGTTCATTAGCATCTGCCACTTTATCACAGAATCCAACACACTGTCCATGTCATGTATGTTATTAGTTACTGACATGTTTAACCTACATTATCTGAAATGATCTAAGCGAGGACCCTTAAATAAATACAAATACACAGCGTGAAACATGTCTGCGTGCATCGGGGCACGACTGTGTTCAATCAAGTTCTAAAAAGAAATGAACACGAGCAATGCAGAAAGAAAGTAGTAGCTAGCAGGGAGTAGTGGTTGGCATGCTCATCTCAAAGCGCTGGTTATCCAGGTTTAAATCCCAATCTGGATAAAGTTTCTTCACACAGCCCAAAATCTTGGACTGAAGATGGATTGGCTGTGCTAAATTGCCCCTATACAGTACATGTGGGTGAGTAAATTTGTCCTCGGCAATGGATTGGCACCCTGTCCTGGGTGGAGTTTCCCAGTCCTAAAACGCTCTCTTCTGGATGGGCATTTGTACACCCCCCCCCCCCTTCCCCCACCCAATCACCCCGACACTTAAACAGATACAAATGCACTGGGATAAAGTAAACAGCCCCAACTTATTGTAATATTTTTACGGTTTGTAATGCAATTGTATTTTAATGCATTGTGTACACTACATGTTAAATTTAGCAATGAGTCCTTGTTTCCAGAAAATAGACTTCACATTTTAACACTTTCAATTATTTACTTTTCCCATGTAAGCCTTTATTTGGATTCCTCTGTTCTCTGCCAACTGCCTCGCCAGTACGGCTGTGTGCCGTACACATTCAGATGAATGCCAGTTTGTTTCACCCAAGTCTAGGGACGGCAGAATGATACCTACCATTACCATCCAATGTGTTGGCCCAGAGGTAAGCACAAAGGCTCGGCAGTAGCAGATGCTCCTCTGCAAAAGGAGCAAATACTCCCTGGGATAGGCAGGTCCACGTACGCATTCGCACACAGAGAAACCCACATGCTCATTCCTGGCAAGCTTTTCAGCTTGGAGGGTAAACCCAAACTAATTTGTGTTGATAAAGAAGAAGGAATCCAATCCTGCATTATTTACTCCTCAGAAGGGGGTGGCCTTGTTCTCGGCTACCTCTTCGTCCCTAAGGCTCTGCTGAATGGCACACTTCTGGCTAAGCTAAGACACATGGTTTCATAAAGAGGACCATGATGGATTTATTTATTATGGTTGAACAAATATTCATTTTCTAGCTCTGTATTTTGTTTCAGAGCGCGTCAGAAGGAATGATGAAACCGTACTTATTTGGGTTGCTGCTGTGGGTGGCCATAGAGAATCATGTATGCGTACATCGGGGAGACAAGTTCTAAAATGATACATGTGTAAAAAAAACATAATTTTTACAGAAGCAATGCGAGCTGTATGGGGTTTCCATATTTTCCTTGGTCTGCATGGGTTCCCCAGTTACCTCTCACAGTCTAAAAACATGGACTCAAAGTGAATGGGCTGCGCTATGGCCTCCTGTGCTGGGTGTATTTGCCCAGTGCCTGAAACTTAGGAAACCCACCCCCCTGTGACCCTTATAGAAGGTTAAGTGGAAAATATTGAGATGAGATAAAAAAAAAAAAAGATAAAGCACGAACATGAAGAAAATGAACCAACCTGCAAAAGATAAAATGAATTTTTTTCAAATTGCCATTAAAATTTGGACCCTATTGTCCCAAAATAACATGCATACATCCATCATCTTTTGTCTGATCCTCTGCTAGGGTCCCAAGGGGTTTCCCATGCCCATCCAGGAAAAATGTTTCGATACACCCAAAACAATGTGCCAATCTATTGCTGGGCACGCTCACACACTATATAATTGAAAGCAGCCAATTCACCTTGAACCCATGTTTTTGAAGTGTGCGAGGACACCAAAGAAAACCCACGGGGACTCGGGGAGATCATAAAAATTTCACCAAGATCAGGATTTCAACCTGGATTCCCAGAGCTGAGAAGAGAATGTGCCAACCGAACACCACTGTGCCGCCCCCTACATTACATCATTATATTTATTCAGGCTGTGCTGTTTAGTCTGGACCCTGTGATCTGCTGCACTGTCAGAACATTGTTTATAATTTTGCAAAAGTCCTGTTCCAGTGCAGTCTGACAGCCAAGAGCAAGTAGCTAACACGTACAGCTTGAAAGCATCAGGGTCGACTAACTTGGCCTTGGCTGGAAACCTGCATCAACCAGCCAATTTTAGCTCCCAGAGGAAAGGCCATCAGCGAGACAGCTAACACTATGGACCGAGAACAAATAGAGTTCCTTCATCTTCTTCAGCAGCTAAAATCCGGCATTCAGAGTTCAAATGCTTGCAGAAGTCATCTGTGATTTAGAATACCAAACATGTTTAAGCTCTATTGTCAGACATGGAGGGCTTTTTCAACTAGCTAAAACATTCCTTAAACCTTCGCTTCTACCATTCAGTGTCAGCCACTTTGTCTGAAAGAACATTCTTTACCCGCACTGTATGAACACACAGGCCCACTGTAGGGATACAGAAGGAAAAAATGAACCATCAAACACTGGTACATGTGAATAACGCACATTTGTCGTCTATTCCAGGGAGTGGTGGTGGCATTGGACTATCAATCTAAAGGTTTTGGGTTCCACTGAAGTTACCAATGTGGGTCCTTGAGCAAGACCCTTAACCCCAATTGCTCCAGGGTGCTGTATCAACAGTGTTCTGTAAGTCGCTTTGGATAAAAGCATCTGCAAAATGACTAAATGTTAAATGACATTCATCCACCAAGGCATGACTGGACTTTGGTTTGGAAGAACATGCCCTGACCTCCCCCCCATCGAACATCTACAAGATGAACTAGAACAGCAATTGTGAGAAAGGCCCTGAAGCTCCTGTAGGTGTAATGTGTGGGTGTCCTGATAAATTAGTTCATATAGTCTATTACATAACATGGAACAAAAATATACTTTGTACTTGTATACATTCCACATGGAATCTGCACAGCAGAGTTTGATGATGGAATTATAAGCTTATATGGAGTGTGTGTGTGTGTGTGTGTGTGTGTGTGTGTGTATCGATATACAGGCCCATTTAAAACATTTAACACAAATGTCATAAAGCTTTATGTAAGTTAGTAAACAATAAGTTAGTAAACACTTATAATCTATACACACTTTATAATCTATTATGTCCCTTGTGTTATAAAGCCTTAAAGCATAGTCTTCATAACACTTTTTCGGGTGAGATTACAAACGTACATCAACCGAAGTTAATGACAAGTTTTATAAAGCATCAGGAATACTTTATAAAGCTTGATCAATTTGGTTATAATGGCATAAACATTGTATAGTTTAAAATTTTAAGTGTGATTACAAAGAACTTTGTGCATCAATAGATTCTTATGAATACGTTATAAAGCTTTAGGAATGTGTTAATAATGCAATATGTAACTTTGTGCTATAAAGCCTTATAGCATATTCCTTATAACATGTTATGAATGAGTTTTAAACATCCGTGTTATAAAGCATTATGAAAAATGTATACATTTTTACGAATGTGTATATAATGCAATGCTTTGTGTTTTAAAGCCTTAATGCATACAGCAAACCTCTATGTACATTAACATAAGCTTATAATAAGTGATATATAGCATTATGAATACTTTATAAAGCTTAAATAATGTGTTTATAATGCCATATGAACGTTGTGTTATGAATCCATATATTATGTTCTTTATAAAACTTTATAAGCGTGGTTATAAACATTTATGTACATATGCATTACGAATACCAGATTAATGAACAGTGTCACCAAAAAAAATAAAAAAATATATATATATATATACTGTATATATGGCAAAACTAGCAATCCTAGAAATCAGATGCTGAGGATGAGACATATTACTGCTCTTCTCCCTGTTTATTTTTGCCCAGCTGCTTGTATTAAAAAAAGAAAATCCTCATCTGACATTTAAAATCGATCTGAAATACGCTGAAATCATATTAACTTTTCAGACAAGAACCTTTCATGGTCAACATTTAGACCATTTCCCAGCGGCTCTTGAACCCCGCGTGAGAGCACCTCATGCCGAGCACATCAAGCGCAGCTCACTTAGTAGGAGGTACAGACAGCGTGATTAGCCTAAGCCTAGTTCTAATTCCAAGTGTATTTCACAGCAGATTTTTACACACTTTAAAAACCTTCTGCATCAGATGTCTGGCTTTAGACGGTTCTCCAACCCACCTGCTCACAACTCATTTATTTCCAAACCATTGCTAAACACTGTTTCAGCATGTTCTTTGTTTCAAGCGAAATGCAGCATGTAGGGAAGCTTGAGCGTCCCAGTGGGTCAGTACCTCAGGAGCTCTGTATTGTGATCTGTGCCACAGTGACCTCAACTGACTGTTTAAGGCAGAACTGTACAGAAGTACAGTATCACTGTGGATGTTTGAAGGCTTCCTGCAGTGCTCCACTACAGGGTTTTGTGGATGAAGAGCAATTGGCAGCGCTTGTATAGCAGTAGGTAATATTTGACAGCTGCAGTGGTGAAAGCAGAGGTGGGAGTGCTGGCAACTAAAAAAAGTAACATGAGTCTATCTGCTCACAGTAATCCATGAGTGGTGATGTCATCAGAGACAAATAAATGACTAACAACGCATGAGACACCTGTGGAAGGTTGCTGCCCACCCTGCAGCTCTCACAGCTTGCACTACATTGTGAGTGGATTTCTACAAAGGTCTTGTGGTAAAACCTAAATGAGCATTCATAATCCATTATTAAGACATTTATAAAGCTTTATAATATTTGTCATAAGCCTTTGTTAATGGTGGCATAATACATTATAAATTCTAGATTTTACCTGTTCATTAACTTATTATATTATACCAGTGACATTAAGCCTTATAACGTTTGTATTACTAAAAATTACTTTATAAGTGCTCATAACTGTTTATAAACGCCTATAGGCTGTCATTAAAGACCTCTTTGAAAGATATGGCATACATAGTAGTACATAATGACTTAAAAAAAAACTTATAAATGCTCTTTACAGACTTTAAGTAAAATGTCTAAATATCCCAAAAAAAAACTAAAGTTTAAAAATGTCTTCATATCAGAATGCATTATGTCACATGTATTATAAAGCATATTGAATACTTGTATGTGTTAATAATGCATTATGAATACCGGATTTATGTAAAGTGTTACCAAAATCTTTGCTCATAATCTAAAATGTTATTTTAGGACAGCAAGGTGTCTTCGTGGTTAGCATATTCGCCTCTCAGAGCTGGGGATTCCCAGTTCGAATCCCAATCTGGGTGGAGTTTGCATGTTCTCGCTGTGTCTGCGTGGGTTTCCTCTGGGTTCTCAGGTTTCCTTCCTCATTCCAAAAACATGAAGTTAAATTGAATGCTCTTAATTTCCCTGTATAGTGTGTGTATGTGTGTGTGGATGTGTGAGTGAGTGAGTTCCCAGCGATGGATTGGCGCCCTGTCCCGGGTGTATCTGCCCAGCGCCCGAGATGTTCTCCCCTGGATGGGCATGGGCATGGGAAAAATAGGTGGTACTTAAAAGTAATAATGGCAATGTGTTAATGAAGCCCCTTCTTGTGCATAAACTAAAGCCTTTCCAAAAACTGGTCACACAAAACTGCATGGCCTGGTGCCAGGAGTCTAGACACAACTGGCAAAGAAATTAGAATTCATGATGTGAAGCCACCATTTTATGTTTCTAATAGGGGACACGTGGTGTCTGCACTTTGGGCCAGTGGGCGGGGTTTGGCTGCATTTCCACCAAGGGCTACCGAGCATCTGCCATGGCTGCGGTTGGGCAACCTGTGTCCGGGTCATTTCTCAGCTGTGAATCGCCACATATACACATAAAGTGATAAAAATACAGTTGTTAAAATTGAAAAAACAGAGAAAAATTGTGTGTTTTCAAGCGCTGAGCAGATACACTCAGAACAGGGCACACAGTCATTCACTCAAACAGATAAACACAACATCTTGCACTATACTTGGAGTGTGGAAGGAAAGTGGAAAAGTCAAAGAAAACCCACAAGGACTCAGGAGGAAAAAACCTAGAAACCACCCAGATTGGGATTCAAACCTGGATCCCCTGGGCTGGTTAGATCATTAAGGAGCTGGCATTTAACTTAACAGTCAAAGTTATCAAAAGAGTCACAGCAGTGTTATCGAGCTCTAAAGGCAGGGTCCTATATGATTTTTTTTTTTATTGATGGAAAAGATTTGAGCTTCCAAGGAAACTGTGATCTGTGTCACTGAAGAAAGTGGTGAAGTGCAGCCGAGCCAAAAAGTATAATTACCAGATCAACAGAGAGCAGTAAGTCACTGAACACTTTAAAAGGAGTCGCAAAGCTTAGCAGTGCCCTGAAGCCTCAGATTTATCCAGAATGTCATTTTAATTTGAAAAGCATAGAAGTGTGTATAAAAAAAAAACACAACACTGTCTTAGTGTTTTTATAAAAGCAGCAATTTGAAAATGGGTTGAAAGATTTGGTTTAACTGTCATGTTTTTATAACATTATATTACTTTAATACCTGCAGTACTGCTGTACAATACATGGACAACAGACCCAATGTGTTCTCTCTCTCTCTCTCTTTTAGTTTTATGGGCATCATGACTGTTTGTAAAACAAGATTGCCAAAGCATTACAACAATACAAAATATAATAGAATGAAAGTAACACAATAAATTACAAAAATTACAAAAAAATTAGGGTATAAAATAAAAATAGATTTTTTTTTTACGTTTTTCATCTATTCATAACATTATTATATTACTTTAATATCTTTAAACTTTCTTTCTCTTACACACACGCACGCACAAAAACACAAACTTTGGTATATTTTCCATATTGCGGGAACACTTTGGGGTAGACTCTTTTCTGTTCTGACATTTTTGCCCTATGGTTTTTTTTTTTATTTGTCAAATTACTTTATAAAACTGGTCCTTAAATCTGATTGGCTGAGTCATTTGTGAAGTCATAATGTGAAAAATATTGGACGTAATAGAAATGAAGTCTAAAACTGGCCACCAAATAAAATCATGGCAAGCACATCACCCCTGAACCACCCCTAGTATACAAAGCAAGGTTTTTTAATACATTGTTGGATGAGTTTGGTGTGGAGGAACTTCACTGGTACACACCTGACCTCTACCCCTTTCAACATCTCTGAGATGAACTGGAACAGAGACTGCAAGATGGACCCTCTGAGTTAAGATAATCTGACCTCAAAAATAAATAGAAGCTGGTATAACTGCATAGGGGAAGGAGTTAAATTCAGAATAGGATGTTATGAAAGCTCTTTTAGGTTAAATTTACAGTTACAGGGTATAAAAACACCCAGTCATCCTGACATCACCATCCTCCCTAATAGGACCAGCTGAATGGCCAGTCAGTACCACAAAATAGGAATCGGAAATGAATTATTGAAAACGCCGCATTTATTTTGGTCTTTTCTGCCTGAGGGATTCAGTGAACGTGAAGCCATTCTGAACATTTCAAGGTCAAGCAGTAGCTGTGGATGAAAAAGCTCAGACGGCAGAGGCCAACGAACCCAGCAAACCAGAAAGACTGATGTATTCAAATGTTTTTTTTTCTCTTTTAATCTGTGTGTATCACACATGCGAGGAATCCAACACCACATTCAACATCTCAATTTGTCCAATATGATCCGCCCACATACCGCTCTGCAGCAGGCTTGTCCTCGTATTTCTGTCCGTCAGTAATCCATGGATATTAACTCCAATACAGAAGTACATCCCACTGTAAACTAGCTGTGGAGCTGTTTAGTTTTCAGCAATTAGTTTTTATCTCAGACATCAGCATTTTAAGGGATGAAGGAGCAGGTGACAGTATCGATATCACAGGTCTCCACCTTTTTTTAAAATAATTTAAGAGATTGGTTTAAAAGATGTTTCTCGCACTCCATATATCTTTGTTTAGGGGCGCTGGGAAAATACCCACTGGACAGGGTGCCATTTCACCGCTGGGCACACACTCACACACACTAGATGCAATACAACACTCATACGACTTTTTGACTCAGAGAAATTTGCTTAATCCCATACTAGGATTGTGTGTGTGTGTGTGGGGGGATGTGTAGATAAACCCAGGAAAGGGCACTAATCTATTGCTGGACACACACTTACACACACAGTATGGGGCAATTTAGAGCAGCCAATTCATCATAAATCCATGTTTGCGACTGTGCAGAAAGCCAAGAACCCAGAGAAACCACTCCCCATGTCATTGTTTGGAGAGGAGAACATTTCAGGCACTGGGCAGATCCATCCAGGACAGGGTGCCAATTCATCGCTGGGCACACACTCACAACTAGCTAGGTACAATTCAGATAGGGCAAGTTAGAGCAGTCAATTTACTTTGAATCCATGTTTTTGGACTGTGTGAGGAAACCGGAGAACCTATGAAAAACCCATGTGAACACGGGGAGAACAAGGAAACTCCAGTCAGATCAGGATTCAAATCAGGATCTCCAGCGCTGAGAGGTGGACGTACTACTACTACGTTTGGGTGTGGTAGCTCAGTGGTTAGGGCATTGGATTATTAATCAGAAGATTGTGTGTTCAAAGCCCAGGTCCAAGCCCAGGTCCACTGAAGTGACCAATGTGGGTCCTTGAGCAAGATCCTTAACCCTCATTGCTCCAGGGTGCTGTATCAACCCTGTGTTCTGACCCCAACCA
>JAOUQT010303697.1:0-15759 GCA_025769995.1 Xyliphius kryptos | reverse complement strand
AATAAAAGTGATTCATTTTTGCCTACTGTGCTTACACACAGAGGAATTTGTCCTCCACATTTAACCAACATGCAGTGAAACACACACAAATACACACACACTGGTAAAGTGAGCACACGTGCCCGGAGCGGTGGGCAGCCTTTTATACAGCACCCGGGGAGCAATTGGGGTTAGGTGCCTTGCTCAAGGGCACTTCAGCCATAGTGCTTGGTGAGACTGGGAATCAAACCGGCAACCTTTAGCCTACAACTGCCCCATACACACACACACACACACACACACAACAAGTCTACAGGGTTACTCTGGGTCCGTGGGCCATATTTTCATTTTTATGGCATGCCAAATGTGATGAAAATGACAATAAAGCCTTCTTGAATCCTTAAGAATAACTGGTATGTCGACATACAAGATGCTTTGTATGCTTTGCATATAACTACGACATACAGGATAATCGAAACATCATTTAGTCAAAGAGAGAGGGGCTGCTGCATCTGTTAACAGCTGAAAAAGACTTTGTGGCTACAATGAATTAAAAAAATCTTATTAAGTCAAATCAGTTTGAAAAATGTTTAAATTGTTTGTAGGTTTTTAACTTCCCAGGTCAGAGATGAGCTGAATATTAATAGTAAACCTAATCTCATTATATTTGTAATATTTGTGCAAGAAGTAAATTTATAGCAAAAATCTGTGACTTCTATATGCCATGTGGATCAGAAATCACTTGTATTAAAGACACATTTGATAAACATTCAACAACCTTTTATTTGTTTTAATAAATTTTTAAAGTCTTTATATGACAGATGTACAGAGATGGATTATACACCATTTTATACATGACAAAATTAGAAAGTTTCATATTTAGTTTGCTCTTAAAAACACAACTCAGCAAAGAATATTTATATATGCATGTGGCAGGAGCGCAGCGGTGGTGGAGGAGAAAGCATACCCGATGAACATGTTTGCTATTTATATACTGTAACATCACAAGCCACAGGGCGAGAGATTAATCACTAACTAAAGGATCATAATAGCATATTTTAAATGTCTGTTTAAATACTGTGTTAATAAGGCCTGTTCTTCAGCTTGTGAAATCGTGTCTCCGGTCCTCATTCGTATCATTACACTGATGCTGAAACCCAGGAATGGTGAGGACGCACGTGGTCGTGACCTGCACGCTTTGCAGTTTGCATATTTATTAAAGGGGGTTGCATGCCTCAACTCATTTTTTTCAGACAAAGTAGGGTGTGGCTTGTTGTAAGCTATCATAAAGGGCAGTGGAGAATGGTAGTTTCTTCATTGACCCGGATGGCACACAAGTGGCCCGACGGTAATGAGAAGCCGGCAAGCGGAGAGAATTAGAGCCGTGTCTATGGAGGCAGGAAGACTGTCCCCTGTCCCCTCGCAAGCCTGTCAGGAGGCAGTGCTTCCAGATTATGAGGGAGGGGCAATGGGACTGGAGCGCAGTGGAGTTGGGGGAAAAAAGGCGACAATGTTCATCAAGAGTAGTAAACACACCTGATGTGGCTTGGCCTATGACTGCGTGCAACTGACAGCTCAGCTGCAGAGAGAGGAACGACAGAAATTTCGGAGATATCATTAGCAAACGTGTGTTTTAATGTATTTTAAAAACAGTTCCTCTGCATGGGAACTTCAGTCTTGGGCCCTCATATGTTTTCCCCTCGATACAATTTATTTACATTGTGAAACACTCTACAGTCCTGACATGCCAGATGTTTGCTAAGTCAGTAAGTGCACTCTGCACTGTCCATTTATTAAGTCTGTAAATAAAGTGCAATCTAAGCAGCAGAACATGTTCTGTACAATTGACAAGTGAGGCAGTGCTTTCCTTTTGGCCAAGGATACAAGTAGGTATTTGTCAACATGTTTGTTCTCTTACAATAAAATCGGTCATACTCAAGATCGAAATGGCTGCATGCATGTACTAGTTTCATCTCATCTTATAGTAAACAGCTATTCAGCTGTATATAATCAAGCTGAGAAGAAAGCTTTTTCTCTAATGAGACACGCGAGTAGAATTTTCCACGGTGATCTTGCTGGCTGGTTAAAAAATAAAAAGCTACGTACACACTTGCCAAGAAGTCAGCTAATGAGTTACAAGGGTAATGTTTTAATGTTTAGTATTTCTCCGATCATCTAGAACATCCTCAATGCCAGACAAAAACAATACTTAAATTTCTTGATGTTTCGACATCTACTTCTCACTTTCTCTTCAGCCTAACTTGATGGTCTAAGTTACTTTAGTTTTTGTAATCTTTTTAATGTCAGTCACTGTCCATGAACTCCCTAAATTCACCATTTAGTCATATCACCATTATCCTATCTATCGATCCCCCACAGCATTAGTGTTCATCAGTACACAGCAAGGCAGCTTCTGCAATCAATGTTTTTTTTTTCAGTATCAGCAGAGCCATTAAGCAATAAACATTTGGGCATGGGGTTTTGATGGGAAAGGATAGGCATGCTTCCACCACTTTGTAGTGCACCCAGGTCATTGCAAGACTGAAAGACAGTATAAACCACTAACGTATTGGACTAGATCTGGATACATACTGCTTCTATTAAACAATAAGTGGTAATCAATAATAGAGAGTGTGAGTGAATAAGGTATGAAACTAATAGAGATAATTCTAGATTCCATTGTTCTGGACTGCTTCCTCATCCATATACCAAATTAGCTGAAGCAGAGAAATACTATAAACAGCTCTAACCTGATTCAGGAACAGTTTTCAGTCAAATTAAGTAGTACCTTTCATGGTATATTTAAATATGCAAAGAATGTAGTTCTTCCTACATGACAGTTAACTTTGTTGATTTGCATCTCAAACTGATGTAAGTTGTGCTGTCTAAACCTTTACATTAGACTTCAACAATTTCAAAATTTATGACCCTGCACCCAGGAGTTTACTTATTTCTCTAAATAGAATTTTAGCTCTACTCTAAAAGGTGTGCATCAAGTTTGTTACATTTTGGGTTTGTGAAGACATTTGTTCGATGGAAAAAGGCCCAGTGAGAAAGATAAAGTCTAAGCGTAGATTGAGTGTTCTCTGCAGGATGGTGCCCAGGCTGGACTTTGTCACAGAAAAGATTTGAGTGTTTGTGTACAAGACTCAAACCAGGTGCTATAAATCAGAGAACATTCAAAATAACAGGTAATATACAAGATTTGTTTAAAAATAAATAAATAAATAAAAAAAAAAATAAAAAAATAAAAAATCACAATACTGACTTAAAAAAATATCAGATATCGGTATCAGATTACAAATAGTATGTGCAAAAGAAGTAACTTTAGGAGAATTCTACACTTCACAACAAACCACATTCTAAAAATAAATGAGACATATTGGTAATAATAAATGATTAGATTTCTTGTATGCTACTTATGAACCACAAATGTTCACAAACTATTAATGACTGTCACACTACATACTGGTAAAGGTCAGGCCCTCTGGTCATGGGCTAAAGGAATGTGAGTGATTAATAACGTTTAGTTAAAACAGCACATTCTCAATGAAGTACTAAATATAACAAGACTAAAGACAAAAAAATCCAAAGGAACAAACAGTTCATTTCTTTATATAAACTGCAAAAAATAAAGTAAAATATTTTCATCTAACAGGTTCTACATTGTGTGCTAGTGTGTGTCTGTGCATACACATTACAGAGTAACCTTCCTTACACCATTTTCTTCAAGACATTTTTATTAAAACATTCAAAAAATGTGGTTGTACCAAAGTCATTTTTTGTCAACTTTATACCCCCAGTCAATTTACCAGTAAATAAAAAACTTCTCTGAAAATTAGGTTTATTATCTTTAATCCGCTGAAACACAAGACGACCCTGAAAGGCTTAGTATGCAGCTTCTCTTTAAAGAAGCTGTTTCCCAGAATTGCTAAAGGTTAGTAAGGCAGTTCAGTTTCACCTTGCATGGAAACTGAGATGGAGTAAAACAAAACAAATGATAGGGGGGGGGGGGAAGGAGATGTCAGCCCTTATTTTTCCTAAAAAGATTTTTTTTACAGATCTAGGTGTGTGTGTGTGTGTGTGTGTGTGTGTGTGTGTGTGTGTTTAAAACTTGGAAATTCACCTATTTAAAGAGCTTAAATATTATACTTAGCTAACTTTATAGTTAACTTATTACGTTAGACTCTTGGCATGTAGATCACAAGAAATATTTTTTTTAAATGACAGAGATGGAAATTAGAAGTAGTAATATAGCTTTGTCACACCAAAAGCTACAAGGGGTTGGACAACGAAACAAACACCTGGTTTTAGATCACAATAATTTATTAGTATGGTGTAGGGCCTCCTTTTGCAGCCAATACAGCATAAATTCACCTTGGGAATGACATACAAAGTCTTGCACAGTGGTCAGAGGGTTTTAAGACATTCTTCTTGCAGGATAGTGGCCAGGTCACTACGTGATGCTGGTGGAGGAAAAAGTTTTCTCCAAAACACCCCAAAGTGGCTGAATACTATTTAGATCTGGAGAGTGTGCAGGCCATGGGAGATGTTCAACTTCACCTTCATGTTCATCAAACCAATCTTTTGAACTCTGATGTGACCCATAATGTTGTGTGCATTGCAATATTTTGAACAAAACTGTGCTCTTACCCTGAACCTTCAATTAAGGTGCAACGTGCAATTAATGAAGATTGGCTACCAGGCTGGTCCAATTTAGCCATGAACCCCCCCACACTAAAATGACAGGTCTTTCAGTTTCATTGTCCAACCCCTGTATGTAAAATATACAGTGGAATGAACCATCCTCCTCTCTGTACATACAAAATCACGAGTGGGAGTCAGGACAGGAAGACAAAAATCTGATTATGGAATACATTAGGAAAGATAGGGTATATTTATAAAATTTATATTTATATTAAAAAAGAGGGACACCTTTTGGCACACAATTACAAATAATAACAGCATTGACATAGACTAGCCACTGGGATGGATATGGGGTAAGCAGCCATTATAGAGAGTGAGTAAGACGCGTTTTAGAGAGTAAAGCAGTGATATAGGGAAGGTAAGCCGAAAGTCTGTTATCCTGGAGACAAAACAATCCAGCAATGTTCTTAGGAAAACCGGGTAAATAGGCTGGAATCCATAATGCCCATCACATCAAACATATTAGGCAGCTTCTTGGGACGTCAGATAACTTTACCAACTCTTGGAATTTCCCGATTTACCAGTGCAATGCCTGTTCCAATTAGAAGAATACCCATATCATAGTTCCAAATAGGTACACATACTCAATGTCCTCTATGGAAAACGGCGCGAGAAACACGACATGCCACCACCCCCATGAGCCCATCGCATTTTCAGGACAGGGTTCCACCTAATCAAGCCTTCTCATTGAGGAGATGGTGTCAATAGCAATGAAAATTACTAGGATTTAATCAATTCCATAATTTAGTATTTCCAAAAGCCATGCTAAGAGAGTTTCTGTAGAGTAGACGAGGCAAGACAGGGAAGCCAAGCAGGATACATAAGGACAGAGAAAGTGTGACCACCTTTAATGAGAGCACAGAGAGGAAAAATGACATCTTTCATTTTTTCCTCTACTAGGGATACTTGAATTGTTTTTTTGACCATGGAAGGAAACCAGAGAAAACCTACGTTGACATAAAGAGAACTCCACCCAGATCTGGATTCAAACCTGGATCCCAAACATGATAGCTAAACATGATATCCACGAAGTCACTGTGCTGCTGCACAGTGACAATGTAATATTGTCATATTCAAATAACTTTCAAAAACACACCACAAATCTTAACAGAAAAATGTCCTTTAAGATTGCTTCCCAATTGTGACTCATTAAATTACACCATTGTCTTAAATATTGTCATATTAGCCATTTATTCTATTGCCATATGGACAAATTGTAAATGCATCATTAGTAGTAAGTATGAATACAATAGAAGACAGCTAATATTTTGTCATACACAAATGTAACAATGAAACACTCTACCGAGTCAGTAAGCTTACAAAATGGTTTGACTTACCGCCAACTGTGAAGAATTTCTGGAATTTTTAGAATTTGCTTCAGGCGAACTTGCCTAATTATACTCCGATCGACTAAACAGCTTCTTCGGTTTGCAGTATCTGAACTTAAAATAAACATTTCATAAGGAAAAACTTTAAGATGTTTTGAATAATTAATTTTGGTAAATTATAATAGCTTTTGATATTTACAATTTTTTTTTTAGCCCAATCGGAATATATAATAAATGAGTATTTGTCAAGTGAACAAGTAAAATACAATAATGGAATAATAATAAATAGACTGTGTCACATCGAAATATATTTATTATGTATTCTGCAATTTACACACACAAATACAGCCAGAATAGGGCACCAACCCATCGCTGGGCACACATGCGCACACAGACTATATGACAATTTGGAGCAGTCAATTTACCTTGAATACATATTTTTGAACTGTGGAAGGAAATCAAAATACCCGGTGGAAACCCACAAAAACTTCACCCCGATTGGGATTGGAACCGGGAATCCATAGTGCTGAGAGGCCAACATGCTTAACACTAAGCCACTGTGCCACCCAGTTAGAATATGATTTGTATAGATGACAGTTTAAAAAATAAAATAATTTTGAAAGGCTGCCAACACGAGCCAAATTTAAACTACTGTTCTAAAACCAAATGTGTCGCCGGTATACTAAATGTTTAATAAAAGCTTTGTTTACACTGATTAGAGCTTTTTGCTAAACTTTATTTTCATACATCAAGTGAAACCAGTTTGAAGAATTAAACATCCTGGAAAAGAAGAAAAAAATGTTTATACTGTTCAGAATGATTAGTAGCAATAATAGTTATTGCCAGAAGTTAAAATAAGTAAGGGCCAAAAAACAAGATATCAAGATACAAAGATGGATTAACAAAACAGAAATGCTTAAAGATTGTGTTTTGATTAATTTGTTTATAAGAAATTTTAAATGTGAGCACAAGCAGAGTGGAAGAATTTTTTCTTCAAATTTTTGTTTAGCTTCGCCAGTGTGTAGTGTGACAAGATGTTCTCTATGTGTATAAAGATCGTTTAGAATAGATGTAATTATAGACTATAAGCAATTATCTTGGACACTTTTGTAAGCATATTTAGTGGAAGGTTTAGTAAAGCTGTGTCTTGCACTGCAGTAAAACAGCCTTTCTACCTTTATTCCTAAAAAGGCTTTAGCAATGCGCCTCATAACGTGATTAAAATATAACTGACTGAATAGATTTACCCAAATTCTTTCTATATTCTTCACCAAAACTGTTATAAAAATACAATATAGTATTGCCAAAAGGCTTTACCGCTTTATCTTATGTTTCTTATTGCATGTTTTCAGCAGGTACAAAACCAACTAAAACTGTTTTACTGTCAAGTTAGAACACAAACCAGGTACTTATTTTACACCATGCAGGTTCTTTATATAATTCCTGAGCAGGGTAGACGGGGTTCTTTCTGTTTGGGTTCTTTGATTAGCCCCCACACCCCTAACCCGAATAAACATCTTGGGGGAAAAAAGTTATAAATAACTGCTGCTGTGTTCCTCCTACCTCAGGCTGACCAAGTTTGTCCAGATTTCAGTTCACTTGGCATTTGAGGCATCAACATTTGTTTTAGTAACATCAGGTTCTCTATTCTACTCTAATGTTGCATGTAAATGTTAACAGGTTAAAAGTCAAAACAGCTTTGACTAAAACATTTTTATTAAAACTTATTTAAAATAATTCTGACCAGATGAAGTATCAAACCTAAAACGTGTTACACTGAAATTTTCAATCTTCTGTTTCTGACCGTATTAGCTTTATCGCTAAGACTTTTCTGGGTTGCACTCAGACTTGAATAAGAGGTTTATACAGGTACTTCTTGACATTCTGTGTGGGTTAGGGACAATAAAAAGAAATAAATAAAGTGGAACCTCTGTTTTCATTTTGGAGATCACTAAATTTGGTTGTTTGCCAATTTTCTTTGCAAAAATGACGTTGCTGGTTGCTTCAGATTTAATCGGTGTGATCACATAACATTGACACATCCATTGGTCTCAGTTTCCCTTGAGAAGCAAAAGTGATGTTAACACTTTACTTTTAGCTCAATCATGGGACCAAAAAGTTTCCAGATCCAGCAGCTCAAAGAAAATGCAGAAACAGGAAAAACTGTTGAATAAATAAGAAATTATAAATAATAATAATAATAATACAGGCATTATGTGGCATTACGATGCTGAAATCAGCAACGTGTACAGAAAGTCAGCATCCACAACAAATAAGCGATGGAGGCCAGTTAGGGACGTAAATATTAAATATTGCTTTGATTATACAGCGATTTAATTTATCGATACGGCCACAGAGTATAGAATTAATGTGTTATATAATTGTTATTTTTCACTCATTTTTAACTTCCATTCCAACATACTGTACACAAACTTTCCTCCAAAGCTGCGGGTGGCGCTTCCTCAGAAGAAAGTGAAACATTTAAATGTTGTTTCCTGTATATAACTAATACAGGACGCAATTTCCATTAAAAGATTTCAGGTTCTCTGAACACGGACACTGATTCTTTTAAAAATAGCAGGTACACAATATTCTACCAGGTCGTTACAGCAAAGGCATTTGTGCAAAAATTGTAAAACATGTCTGAGTGTTTTAGAGATTTACAGTGGATTATCAGACATAAGACGACATGACTCAGAAAGACACTGCAGACTCGCGAGAACAAAGTAATTAATACCCCAATCATTTCCGAGACCAGCACTGTATGAACATTATGGTATGATATAAAGCACAGCCAGATATGAAATCTAACACTAAAAATGCACCCAATTAAATTTTTCGCCATGTGTGTCTGTGCACATCTTTCCCCTCCGGACCCCTGCTGTGTGCCACTTGGTGTCAATTCTTATACTAATAAGCCATAGTGCATCTAAGACAACGAATTTCCCCCATTTGTGTAGCATTAGTGTTAGGAGACACTTACAAAATGCTAGGGTAAGTTTGAAAAGCTAACCCATTAACAGCTTACTGCTTCACTAATGTGTTATTGCTTGAAGCCAAGCACAGAAATGCATCCAGTTCTTAGTCACTCATAAATAAGAGATGCAGAGGTGCAAATCTAATCTACTACAGATACTGATTTCTAATTAAACCCCAGCTTCCTTTCCCCTCGAGCAACTAAATATAGCAGTTATTGTATACCACAGTAAAAAATGTTTCTTTAGCAGTGTATGGTGACTGTAATCACATGGTATTTACATGGTATTTACAGAGATTCAGTCACACAACAACAGTGATAAATATATCTAACTATACTTATGTTTTTCCAGCAGGACAATGTTCCACGCCACATAGCTAGGTCAATCAATGTGTGGATGAAGGACTACCAGATAAAGACCATGTCATGGCTAGCGCAATCTCCAGACCTGAACCCTATTGAAAACCTCTGGAATGTAATGACTCAGTGGAGAGTCGGTTTTGTCCTCTGCCTTTGTAATCAAGAGGAAGTTGGATAGTCACAAGCCATCAAACAAAGCTGACCTACTTACATTTTTTGCACCAGGAGTGACATAAGGGCACCCAATACCAGTGTGAAAGACTGTTGGAAAGCATGCCAAGTTGCATGAAAGCTGTGATGTATATGAACTTGTTTTCTTTGCATTATTTGATGTCTGAAAGCACAGCACCTTTTTTTGTTATTTTGACCATTTCTCATGTTCTGCAAATAAATACGAAAATTTGGCTTGGAAATTCAGATATATTTAAGTAGTTTATAGAATAAAAAAAATAATGTTCATTTTACTCAAACATGTACTTATAAAGAGAAATAAGTACAGATGCAGTGGTCTGTTATTTTTTTACAGCGCTGCACATAGTGGCTGCATAGTGACCAATCTGGGTGGAGTGTCCATGTTCTCCCTGTGTCTGCATGGGTTTCCACCGGGTTCTCCAAATGCTCCAAATTGCCCCATATAGTGTGTGGCTGTGTGAGCGTGTCCAGCGATGGATTGGCACCCTGTCCTGGGTGTATCTGCCCAGCGCCCAAGACATTCTCCCCTGGATGGGCATGGGGAACCGCACCGCAACCCTAGTACAGGATTAAGCGGAAGATAATGGATGGATGGATTAAGCTGTATATAGATATTGTCATTTCCTATATTAAACATCTTTGAATGTAGAAATCAGTTTTTGTTTTGATGCCTATATTTAATAGAGAATATAACATAATTGTGTGCTGTAGTGTGAAACATTGGGTGAATTGACCACTTGTTTTTGTATTCTTAATAAAAGGCAAATTATTTTCTTGTTCTATTCAAAACCTAATATATTTAATAAATCGATATTGATCGAATTGTCATGAAGGCTAAGGCTAAAACAGTAAGATGGTGAGAATTATGAATGACCTGCTGTTAAATATTTCTTTACATTAGATTTAAACATTTATTTTTTACAAAAGAATATAAAACACTGTATACATTGTTTCTTTGTTTTGTTTTTAGTATTAAATACTACATTTATTCTCTATAAAATGTGTCATGTATCTTAGAGTCACTAGAATGAATGAACTGGATTTACATTGATTTAAATGGAATTCAGATTTAATTAATCGTTTGTGGACGGCTTAGAACCAAAAACATAGGTTCCGTTGTACATTTTTTAAAATGAAAAAAAATTCAAGCTCATTTCATTTTGTACTCTTGTTTTATCTTGGATAGAGTGGCATGCATCCAACACACGCACCATTCTTGTTGCCACCTCAACCACCATTTATTTACCGGTTACCCTTTATATTTTACTTTGTTTACATTTCGGATGTTTGGAGGAAAAATTGTGAAACTAAAATTAACCTGGAGTATTTGAAATGTGAATTTTTGTAAATTGAAGACAAGTTTTTCAGTTTTTAAAATTAATTGCTCTTAAAATGACTTTAGATGCATGTTTTTTTTTTCTTCAAAAATATATGTTTGGTTTGTATTCTGTGAAAGTGGGCCATGACTTAATTACCTTGAGAAACTGTGGATCCTGAGCCAAGACCAGTTGAAAACCCCTGATTTACCCCAATGTCAGATACACATGATAGGAACACTCATTTTCTCAACTTGTAATAAGGGTAGAACAGCTGTGTGCCAGAATGATACTCGTTTGATATGTGAGCTTGTCCTGACTGAACATATAGCTGCTTTATATTTAAATATTAAACGAAAAGAAATTGTGCAAATAAAGCCACATTTTTATGAGGTCATCTGAGCATTGACAGAAAGGTTATTTGTCTTGTAAAACTGCAATCAAAACTGAGACAACCATGCAAAAAGTTCTTATTGACTTAAACAAAATCTCTCTTTTTTTGTTTGTTTGTATTTATCAAGTTAACACTTTTTTTTGGTGGATTTAAGGTTGTGAAATATACTAACTAAAAATTGGCACAATGGTTGGAACTTCATTATTTGTTTATGTTTGTGTATCCATTATATAACCTAACACCACACGCCAAATCATGAGTAGACAAGTAATTCAACAAAACAAGCAAATGCATTTTCCATTAAGCTTATAAGATATGAAGAATGATTATGGTTGCTTCTGCGGGGATAGGTTGGCAACAGGTTCATGAAGCACACCTTAAGAGGCCCCTGAGGAATCCTGCTAAAATGACCAGAATGTAGTCTTAGGTCCCAACAAGCAAACCATACTTTAACAGCCTTTCAAAACTTACCGTAAGACCACCTGCCAGGTGTTGTGTACAGCTTAGAACTCCCATCCACACGCATGCATAAATCTAAAGGTCACAAAAGCCAATAATCTTTATAAAAAAAAATAAATAAATAAAAAATAAAAAAAAGGACACAGTGCCTTGAAAAATCAGTAAAGAAAAAGTTGTAGAGAACAGGAAAAGTTTGGAAGTTTGGTGTGCGTTTTAGCAGTGCACAAGCACTTGTGGGTTCCAGGAATTTCAAAACATCAGACATGTATTTTGATGTTTGGTTTCTAATTCTTTATTGCAGTCATTATGTTTCATCTTTCCAGACGATTCATCTGTGTCACAAATGCATGTCAATTATTTGTACTTCGCGTTTTGTTTGTGTGTTTATGCATGTTTTTTCAGACAGTTCGGCTCATATTTCTGTCAGTTTAGCATTGCCAGTGTTGTCGACTTTGGTTTAGTGGTCTATTTTGATTTGATTACCTTGGCCTTGTGCTTGGTTTTATTAGTCCCTGTTTTGTTGTTTAATAATAAATTGTGTGCAGAATATTAAGCAAGTTGTATTTGAGAGGATTCTGTTCATTAATGTACAAACATGTTCTCAATTAACTAATTAGCCTCAAAAATGTCAAAGCTTAAAATTATTGGAAGTTGGAGTAGGTTTCTTTTTTAGATTTAGCTATCTTAGGAGGATATCCGTTTGTGCAGGTAACTATTACTGTGCAGAATTATTAGGCAACTTAATAAAAATCTAATATAAAACCATCTCACTATTTTTTTTCCGGTAAACCAATAGAACACAAAATTATGAAATTGACATTTCTGACATTCAAAAACAAAAACAAAATCAGTGACCAATATAGCCAGCTTTCTTTACAATGACACTCAAAAGCCTTCCATCCAAAGATTATGTCAGGCGTTGATCTGTTTACGATCAGCATTGCGTGCAGCAGCCGCCACAACCTCCCAGAAACTGATCAGAGAGGTATATCGTCTTCCCTCCCGGTAGATCTCACATTTTATGAGAAACCACAGGTTCTCTACAGGGTTCAGATCAGGTGAAGTGAGGCAAGTCATTTTTTTTTCTCTTTTAGACCTTCATTGACCAGCCACACTGGAGAATTTAATGCATGTGATGAACCATTGTCCTGCATGATAATTATGTTTTTCTTGAACGATACCGACTTCTTCCAGTACCACTGCTTGAAGGTGTCTTCCAGAAACTGGCAGTAGGTCTGGAAGTTGAGCTTTACTACATCCATAACCCAAAAAAGTTCCACAAGTTCATTTTTTAATGATACCAGCCCATACCAGTACCCACCTCCACCCCGCTGGCATCTGAGTCGGAGTGAAGCTCTCTGTTCGGTGACCGTGCTTCAAAACTTTGGCAATTTCAAGACTGCTGCATCCCTCTGTAAGTCCGTCAAATCTCACTTCTGACCCATTTTGCCAAAGGAAAGGAAGTTGCCTAACCTAATAATTATGCACACCATAAATAGGGTGTTGATGTCATTAGACCACACCCCTTCTCATTACAGAGATGCACATCACCTGATTTATTTAATTGGTAGTTGGCTTTCAAGCCTATACAGCTTGGAGTAGAGCAACATGTATAAAACGGATGATGTGATCAAAATACTCATTTGCCTAATATGCACAGTATAAGCACTATGCTATTGTGGGTTAGGGAAAGCATGGGTTAACAAATATTTACAAATATGGTGCCTCCATCAAAATAGTCCCACAGACAATAAGAAGGGTAGAACCACTCACTAATATTTAAATTCAGTTGACATTCATTTTTGGAACTAAATTAATTAATGTTTGGGACAGTTGTAAGCTTTTAGATAACCTGTCCATGTACGGTGCTGCCCATTGCGCCGGACCTGTGCTTAATTTACCAGTTTGGGTATTTAACTGCACAGATGGGTTAACTTTTCTTAACTTTTGCTTTATTTAACTAAAAATAAATGATGAATACTACTCTTGTTTAAAACACTAACAAAACTGGTAGATCTAAATATTTAATTGGCAATAATGGTGAATTTATACTGCTGTTGCTGCTTTATGAAAAATGAGCAGCCGATGGGGGTGTTTCTTACTTCTGGAATGATCACAGTAACTTGCCCCTAAAATGACTTGTTTTTGTTTCTTTGTAATGTAGCCCTAATTTTAACTATACGTAAAGTTCAAGTATCTGCATAGATTTAAAAGCACAGCTGTTCTGAAATGTTTAACAGTCTCATGTTCACTACAGATCTATTATAAAACGGGTAGAACCAGTCCTTAAATCTGATATTCACAACATTCAATATTCACAATAACCCGCTGACCGCTTCACATTCATATGAAGGAACAACGTGAAAAAAAAAAAAATTACATTTCATAAACTGAGTTTTGTAATTTTGTATTGGATTGTTAAAGAAACCGGAAAGCTTTTACTTGCGATCAGAGTTCATTTTTAAAAAATGGATTGGATTATGTTGCGGAAGACGAGTTTTGCAATTTTTTTTTTTTTTTAGTTAACGCATTTATGAATCAAACCTTGTTTTTTTTATTATAGTGTGTTGGTAACCGTTTTATAAAAGCAATAAGGCACTCAAGGTTGTGCATTATTGTGAATAAACCACAGGAGGAGACGTAACACCTTGTGGTTTATTCAAAATAATGCACACATTCTTGTGCCTTATTGCTTTAATAACTTGTCTTTTGTTCATACACATTTTAAAAACAACACTCTGAAACACGTCAAATATAACAAGTTGCATTTCTAAAGAATTACTGGTCACTTGCTGAACTTGACGACTCCCACATCATAGACTGAGAGCTAGAGAGAATAAAATTTACCTGATAGTAAAGCTCAGACACAATCAATAGTTCATGGCAGGCAAATTCCCCACTCCACAAACCAATACAAAAATAATCACCAGGCCAGGGTTTCATTTCAGTGCTGTTAGGAGACGTGAAAAAGAAGCATGTCAGAAACAGAGAAGTCCAGGTCCATCAGAACTATGTACTAATAAGGCAAGGATATCTGTGAAGACTTGGATGCATGACCAGAACAGAAGCCTGCTTTTTTCCCCCTCAGCTGTTCATTTAAGATGGGATTCTCAGAGACTCTGTTTTGTTAAGTGTTAGTTTTTGTTTTCAAAGTTTAATTTAAATGGCTTATTATAGTGGCATCTATTTTGAGCTGTAACACTTAAGACATGATGTAACACATACCATTATAAAGTAAAATGTACTATATGTTAGGGCGACACGGCGGCTTAGTGGTTAGCACGTTTGCCTCTCAGCACTGGGGATTCCTGATCTGGGTGAAGTTTTCATGTTCTCCCCGTGTCTGTGAGGAAACCGGAGAACCCAGAAGAAACACACAGTCCAAAATTCAGTTCAGGTAACTTGAATGCTCTAAATTGCCCCATATAGTGTGTGCTTGTGTGAGTGAGTGTGTGCCCAGCTATAGATTAGCACCCTGTCCTGGGTGTATTTGCCTAGCGCCTGAGACATTCTTCCCTTGATGAGCATGGGGAACCCCACCACGACCCTAGTAAAGGATTAAGTGGAAGATAATGAATGATCGAATGAAAATCCTGTTATACTTCATTTAGTTAAAAGCTTGGTTATAGGTTACTGAGGCAGAAACACAAGGCGGAGCCGTCGGTAATGGACTTTGATCGTGGATAATTATTGCACCTGAAGCTGTGCTGCGAAATTAACAGATGCACCCTTTAGAAACACAAACATTAATTGCCGTGGGGAGAGTAAGAGATCTGACAACGAGTTGCCAGAAGCAAGAGCACAATGATTCCACCAGCCAGGACTTTTTTTCTTTCATTATCTATATTTTTAGTTTATTATCTATTATTATTATTATTATTATTATGTAACTCCCACCACTTTTAAGATGACAATTTTACAAATTTAGTGAGATTGAGATTTTACTGTACGTTGAGATTTAAACAGTAGTTTTTTTTTTGTTTTTTTAAACTATTTTTAGTTTAAAAAGCTGGATAGGGGGAGGAAAAAAATCATTAAAAAAAAAAA
>JAOUQT010303688.1:0-15761 GCA_025769995.1 Xyliphius kryptos | reverse complement strand
GACCCCCCCCCCCCCCCCTGTGGTAGGGCTCACCTGTGTGAGTAGCACAAACTGAGCAAACTGCCATGGCAACATAAACAGTACGATGGAGACAGACAGCGCCACCATGCTGTTGCGACTCGGCGTCTGCGTCCTGAACACCAGCATAATATTAATACTGCAACACCCCCCCCACCCCCACATCAGCTGTCAGTGGTTGTCATGACGTACCTGAGGATGTGTGTGAGCAGGAGCATCTGCAGAACCAGGAAGGGGTACGAGAAGCTCTCTCTGAGGGGAGGGGTCCACATCACCCGCGTACTCTGAGATCAAAGAAGCAGAACTGAGCGCGAGCCATCGCTGCACACAGGCGCTCCTCAAAACATCAACAACCTCCTACAGATCCAGTCTAAACGGGTTCGGATCGCTAAACGGAAGGTAAACGGGTTCCGTGTGGGCTTAACCCAGTTACAGCGGGGGTTCTCTGAGGGTTCGGCGGGCGTCTTACCTCCCCGTGATTAAAAAAGAAACACAGCACTGTGATGACTCCGCCCATCCTGCTGCCACTGCCAATCACACACAGTAACCAATAAGACCACATGACCATAACATAATTATAATAAAAGTAAGTTTGTTAGTAAAACGTATACATCAGATGTAAGAGTTGTGATATACATCCCATAATGCACTGGCTCCTGTCAAAGTCAGAAGGAGGAGTTTAAATTGAATACACGGAGCATTCTTAGTGTAGAGATTGTGTGGTGTTACATTTACATTTGGTCATTTGGCAGATACTATTCCCGTTGGGGTCAGAACACAGGGTCAGCAGTAGTGAGGGTTAGGGGTCATACTCAAAGAACTAACTTCAGTGGATCTGGGACTTGAACCTACACCCAAACCACTGAGCTAGCACCCTGTTGTGTCACCCTGTGGTTTTGTTCGGGAGGCGCGATCTGAACGAGACGAGATGAGACGCAGGACGCAATCCAGCCGTAATCGATCTTTGGACTGCTGCCCTCATGTGGACTTTAAATGTGAGAGAGCAGTCCACTGTACACTGACACACACACACACACACACACACACACACACACACACACACTGACCCCACCGTGGGTTTACAGAGACACTGACTGATGACAGTCTGTAGGTTTATACGAGTGGTGTATACAGTGAAGGTTGGTGGTGGTTGGTCTTGCTGCACTAACTAGTTTAAGTCTGGGTCGTTTATTGGGACCTTTATCTTTTTTAGTCACAGAGATGCTGATACATCACTTTTTACAGGTCATTTATAAGATCTGTACAGAACAACCCCGCTGCCCCTGCTGCCCCGCCCTGGAACTACAGTGGGAGTGTATTGGGGGGGAAGGTGTGCCTCCCACAAAACCTGTAACCATAAACCCACCAGACCCATTAAGACCATTACATAATTAGATTGTTCTTCATCATCATCATCATCATCATCATCAGTTATCATATACTCTGATTATAGGTATAAATATATTATAAAGGTATTATGACATAAAATAGGAGATCTTTACCTCAGATATGTTCCATAGATGTAAAAGAGGCCCATCATGGCGCCGTTCAGGAGGAAGACGAAGGTGACGTAGAAATAGGCAGGATCTCCCAAACCTGAGAGAGGAGGGCGGAGTTAGAGGATCAGGGTTCTATACGTTCTGCAGTCTGAAATCACCACGATTGTGTGTGTGTGTGTGTTCCAGAGACACCTTCACAGCTCTCCACTGGATCCAGATCTTCTCCTCGGTTTATGGACCAGCACATCTTGGTGGGAATTCTGAAGACCTTCATGGTGGATGTATAAACACGGTACCAGCTGCCCAGCACCACCTGCACCACACAAAACCATCCAGCTGTGTTTGTGGAGGAGCTTAAGGACATGCAGGATGTGTAGTCATGGTGATGGATGCAGGAATGTTAAAGCTCAAACAGGATGCGGCGTTCAGTGATCATCAACCAATCAGAATCAGAGTACACAGAGAGGATCTCCAGCATGACCGTTGAACCGGGAGCAGCAGGGGATGTTGGGAAATGTATTTACAGAAACACAGAGTAAACACAGAGACAAACTCACTCCTGAACTCAACAGTTTTAAAACACGCTTTCAGATGTGTGTGTCTCTCTCTCTCTCTCTCTGTGTGTGTGTGTGTTCTGCTCTTGTCATTGTGTTAATGTATTATATCCCTCACGCTACACTAACGTTAGGATCAGACAGATGATCAGTGGACAGGACCTCACCTCGGGGTAAAGGTTAAACCGTTTTAACGTATTGATCACCAGCGGATACTCAGTCAGACGGTCATTCATGATGTCATACAGACCGTTAACGAAGGACGGCGCCTCAATGATGGTCTTAAAGTAGGAATAGTACAGACCCTGCAGACAGAAAAGCCCATTAGAACCACATGGTTAATCAGATCAACACTGTCGTCATTGATTATTGATTATTGATTTTGATGATGATGATGATGGTGGTGGTAGTCCTGATGTCCGATCTGCAGAACATTCTTTAGGGTTAATAATGAAGATAATGAATAAACACACCATTTCCGTCCTGAAGGCCATCTCCTTCTCCAGAGAGGACATGTGAGAGAAGTGTCTGTCATTCTCAAACAGCTGGAACAGATGATGCCTGTCAGCAGAACACACACACATCAGCACATCTGGAGGTGTAAGATCTATTAAAAGTTCTAACAGATGTTCACTTACCAATGTAGAGACGCCGCGATGAGAGCTGAGGATACAGGAGTCGGGTTAGAATGCGCTCTCACACCGTCTCACTCGCAGCATCAACACACATCAACTCAACTCCCATTACTACACCCCCACCCCGTACACAACCTCCTCACATCTCACCCTCACACATCCTCATCCTCACACCTCACATAACAAAACCAGGGTGATCAGGGACTGGTGTTGGGTGAGAGGATGTGGTTTGGGAACCTCGCTGAACAAGGCACCGATGACACAGGAAGTAGTTCTATCCTGTGCTTTTAAATATACATTGCACGTGTGTGAAGATAAAAATGTACATGAAACACCGGTCCTCCTGTAACACTGACGGGAACGCGAGGCCTCCTGTGTGCTTCACATTTATATTCGGTCAGTTAGCTGCAGCTGTGATCCAAAGCAACTTACAAATATCCCAACTTGGGTTGATACAGCGCCCCCTAGTAACTTCAGTAACTTCAACACCCTAATCACTAAGCTGCCCCACCCTTCTGTTTTACTAACGTTTACAGATAAACCTGTAAAAAACAGCTACAGCTGCAAACTACTGACACTTCCATCTGCTCATCACTTTAAGTTTCCATCCACAGAATCGGACCCAACCTGACCCTCAGACTGACCAGTGCAGATGGAGGTTGTACACTGTATTATACACACAGATACACACAGATCCATGAGCAGCAGTGGACTCAGATCCATTAGACTGTAATCAGATGAATCAATCTGTTCATTTAAATAACGGCCTTTTTAAAGATCTTTTTAAAGATCTGGTCTTTGACTTCAGGAAGAAAAAATGGTGGGATCGGAGTGAAGAGGGCACCAGTGCTCAGGTTCCTGGTCATGGAGCTGGAAGATGACCAGACCTGTACCAACAGCTGCACATTATCAGAAAGGAAAGCCATCCACAGGGTCATCAGGTCAGTGGACAAAACCATTGGCAGTACCCCCCCCCCACGCTGGATTAACCCCCTGACTGACTGAACGCGGGCTGTGAGATGTTACGGTTCGGGTTGGAGGTCGCTGTCCGTTCGCTGGACCTCAGAGAGAAACCCAGACCGCGCTGCAACCTGATGAATCGGAAGTCCGATCTAGTTCAGACAGAAGTTCAGTACAGAGGCCTCTACAGAAGTTGAGATGTGTGCGGGGAGCTGCAGGGAGTTTGGAACATGTTTCTGAAGCGGATCAGTAAAGATGGAGCTTCTTCCTGCTGTTAGCATGGCGCTGAGGTAAACCGTCCTGCTGCTTCGATCAGAATGGAAATGCAGATAAACCGGATTACTGACCCAGAGTGATGATGGTTCCTGTTCGGATGACGGAACCTGAAGAACCTTTATTGCTAACACTCCGACTGTGTGAGGAGTTCTTCATCTCTCTGCTTCTCCTCTTCGTGTTTTCGTTCAGCGGCTCCTTTCCCGCCGGTTTCCTGACCTTCTGCGCCATGTTGACGTTCTGCCCCGAGCGCGAGCAGAACCGGACCGACCGGACGCGATCGGGATCAGTACCGGTACCGGTGCTCCGTGTAGCGGTAGCGACTTTATCAGCTCTAGCTGCTCCGCTGCTGGCCGACACACTGAAACGAGCTCAACCACGCCCCCTGCCGGGCACACCGGGTAGTCATGGTTACACGAACCTGCCAAATCTCCTACCAGCATCCCTTTCTGCTCCGCTCCAGTGAATGCGTCACCAGTAAGGCCTTTGATATCAAAAAACTTCTTTAATTTTAATTCCTTCTTACTAATTTAATATAAGTAGTTTTAGTCCACTGCGGTAAAGTTACTGAATATTAAACTGTATTTATCCCGTAGGAACGTGAGCAGCGTACTTATTGTAATTTCTATGTAATCTGTAGTTTTCTTTTTTAAAATAGATTTTTGTTGGTAATTGGACAATAAAACGATTCTGATTCCGACGTTTACAACACAAACTACCACAGAGCAGCTGCTGAAAAACCGTCCTGTAAAACATTATGAAATAAACTGATAACAACATTTAACAAAGGCAGACAGAAAACGTGCAACATGTCATACAAACACAACAAACAAACATCAAACGTTTTATTCATCAGTCCCAAACAGAGATAAGGGGTTTATTTAAACACCACAAAACTTGTGGGGTAAGACCAATCTGAGCTTTTGGGGTTTTACAGCTCCAGATCATCAGGAACTTTATACTCTAATAAAATAAATTTGTAATTGCATTAAAACAGAACCTGGAACTTCTGCAGGTTTAATAATCTAATCTGATTTAAAAATGTGAAGTACACTCAGAATATGGATACAATAAAAAACAGCAATACATTATTATTATTATTATTATTATTATTATTATTATTATTATTAACTGATCTTCATAATTATTGTGGATTTTAATCGTTTTGTGGGACACGCTGTTCTCGTTCGGTAGTGACGTCATTTCCGACTGGGCGTTTCTCCGGCACCATTGCAGGGAGAGGGTAAATAAAGGTGGGTTCGGTGCTGTGGACCTCTGTAGGTCCGGTGGGTTCTCGGTGGGTCCGCTGAGTTGTGTGGTTCCGGCGGCGGGTGACCGGACCATCGGGCTGTGAGGAGGTGAGGGGCGGTCCGGTCCGGGTCGGGTCCGAACCGTCCCTCTGTTCTGCTTTATCTGATTTAGTTTTAGATGGCGTTAATAATCTGTTTAATATAAGGCGGTTCGCTTTGAAATCGGTAGTTTAAAGTAAATCCAGGGCGGCGTTCCAATCCGACTGTACTTCAGTGCCCTACATAGTGCACACAGCTGGTTTGTAATGTTTTCATCAAACTCTAAACTCTGTTTTCATCCTAAAGTACAGACTATATGTCATATCAGATGTTGCCTCACAAAGTGTGTGATTTAGCAGGTTCTCCCGGATGCAGTTACATCATCACTTCAGTTTCATCATGTTTGATATTAAATGTTTCACTACATATGCACCCTACATCAGTGCACTACACTACAAGTTGTAATGTGTTTACATTCAGGAAGGTGGCGTGTTTCTGATGGTGGGAGGTTTATGATCCAGTGTTCTGTTCAGGTTTCAGGATTGTTGGGCTCTGAATCCACCACCTGTACCCCCCATACCCCCCACCCCACGGTCTAGACCCACCGCACCGGAGCTCGAGTCCATCCCGAGGCACGGCTGGATCCGGCGCACTTCACACTCGTGAGCATGAGAGATGGACGAACCCGGCGTCCCGAGTCCCATCACACTGATCATCCGCACACCGAACCAGAGGGTCCACGATCAGACCGTCAGCTGCTCCTTGGACTGGAGCGTGGAGAAGCTGAAGACACACATCTCTAATGTTTACATCAGCAGACCGGTGAGCGTGGACACACACACACACACACATACACAGTCAGGTGTTCACATCACCATGAAGGTGGGATTATAATCCAGACTCACATCTGAGTTCAGGATTAACAGAGAGCAGCAGTTCTGTGGAACAGGTTCATAAATCAGAGCTGGAACTATTAATACATAAACATCCCAGAATAATCTGATTACTGATCCATCAGAGTGTACATGATGACTCTATGATAAACATGTTCTGATGTAAAAACGCAGGGATAGGATGTGGGAGTAAGTGATGTTTAAGTGAAGGGGCGGGGCTAATCTGTGTGATTGCAGTGAGGGGTCAGGGTTGGTTGGTTCTGAACACAGCGCTGACCTGAGGTCAGATTTTTGGGGGTGATGGGAGTCCTGGTTGGAGAGGTGGAGCTCTCTCTGTGTGTGTGTGTGTGTGTGTGTGTGTGTGTGTGTGTGTGAGAGACATTACATTGTTTGTTTGTTAGTTACCGCGGGAGCAGCGTCTGGTTTATTCGGGTCGTCTGCTGCAGGACCACCAGCGGCTCCGCGACGTCCTGAGACCGGTAAGCTTGTGACCTCGTCATCACACACACTGTGTCCTTCACATTAACATTTCCTGTGTGTCACTTCCTCCTACAGCAGGACGATTATCATGTGGTTCACCTGGTTTGTGCCCCCCGTACCCCCACCGCTGAGCCCCGCTACCCCGCACCGACCACAGAACCTGCAGCTTTGGTGTGTTCTCCTTACTTTGATAATATATTAAGTAAACCATAAACACTGAGCCTGAGAGATGCTGATGTTGACATGCGCTTCAGAATACAGACTTGACAGACTCCGCCCCCTTGGTCTTGTCAGCCAGTCCGGACACCGCGGGAGGTCTTGGCGGCCTGCGGTTTCGAGGAGGATCCGGCGCCGAAGCTCGCGATACAGCTGTATGGTACGGTCCGGATTCAGAGGGAAGGGCTGTGAGGTCACACTCGGATCAGAACCAGACTGCAGAGATTAATCAGAATACACTGAGATCTGAATCTGCAGCTGGATTAAGGTTCTGATTTGCACAGGTCTGCTGGAGCTCCCATCACTGTTCACACAGCGCCACCTGCTGGATTCCCACCTCACGCCGTTTACCCGCCCGTACAGATGCTGTGGTGGCAGAGGATGTACGCTCAGCAGTACTACATGCATTAGTGAGTAACCACAGACAGGGGGCAGCAAATCATCAACAAAGGGGAGAAAACTGCGGAATGAATACATTTATTGTAATTCAAACCTTTTCATCCCGTTAGTCAGGCGGCCATGGCAGCCTCACAGGCTCCACCCACTCCGCTCCCCTCCATCACTCAGGCCCCTGCCTCACCTCTGAACCCGGTGCCGGAGGATGAGGCAGCCGATGAGAACCCTCAGGTGAATGCTCAGGGTGGGGTTCTACAGAATGAGGAGGAGCGGAACCGTGATTGGCTGGACTGGTTGTATACGGTGGCGCGCGCCACGGTGCTGCTGACCGTCGTTTACTTTTATTCATCCTTTAGCCGCTTCGTCATGGTGATCAGTGCCATGCTGCTGGTTTATCTGTGAGTACAACCCCCCCCCCCCCCATTACATCCATCTCTTATTCATACATCTCAGTGTTCATTGTTAGCTCCACCCACCATACAGATGGACATTGCAGTTCTACAGATACATTCTGTAGTCCATCGGTTTATGTTCTTTATTCATACTTCAGGGACAGAGAGGTCAGGAGTTAAAGGGGTGGAGCTACAATTTAAGCCTCATAGAACATCTGTGGATGGAGCTGGAGAGAGGAGTGTAGATGAAGAACTAAATCAGGAACTGATCAGTCTCACAGCACTGATACTATGGTTCTTAGATAAAATTGGAGAGTGTTCGGTTTTCAGTTTGTCAGACAATAAAAACACAGATGGTTGAAGTTTTCCTACACACAGTTTGGGGAAGGTCCTTTCATGTTGCACCATAAATGTACAAAGAACAGTCCTCATAAAGATAAGGTTCCTTACTTTAAGGTGGAAATACCATTTGCTCGTGTGTGTCTCAGGCATCAAGCAGGTTGGTTCCCATTTAGAGCAGACCAGAACCCAGCAGCACCAGAAGAACCTCCAGGAGAAGACAGGAACCATGAGATACAGGAACTGGTGAGAACTGGGAAATTGTAACATCATCTTACAAACTAAAGCCCCTGTGACGTGTGTGTGTGTGTGTGTGTGTGTGTGTGTGTGTACACACATACAGGAGCGTGTTATGGATGATGGAATTGAAGATGCTGAGAGTGGAGATGATGTCTCTGAGGAGATGGTTCCTCATCATCAGAGCTTCTTCTTCTCCACTTGGTCCTTTATCAGTACATTATTCACCTCTCTGGTTCCTGATGGTCCCCCCCGCTAGATAAACATCACCAACTGGGTCTCCTCAGTGTGTCTCCTCAAGTTCCTGTAAAATATAGAGGAACTGTACCATGAAGCTTCTTGTTTGGTGTCTGGTAGATACCTGCTTATTAAAGACTGGTTGCTGTTTTTGCTTCACTTCTATATTCATGTAAATAAACCATTTCCTCAAATCACTGCAGTGTTTAATCTGTCCACGTGGAGGCGCCACAGTGCTGTAACAACCCCCTAGTCGACACACTAGATCCAGTCTTTAATAAGGTTCTGTGCATGTTCTTCCTAATAACCTCTGGTTTCGTTCTATAATCTACACACCTTACAGTTCACGTGAACATACCAAATAACTCCCAGCTCTTGACTGTGCGTCTGTTCTGATTGGCTGGTAATCAGTCCCGGGTGGTTCATCTTCTTTTGCTCTATAAGCATCGGGATAGGCCCCACTATTTATCCTTATTTGGTTCAGTTAATTACAAAATGAAAACGAGATCACATTACGATCAGAACTGTTCCACCATTCTGATCACCACAAACATAAACAACATTTTAAATATTGATAATGAATATTCCAGATTGATTTAACCTGCACTTCTGTAAATATAAAGCAGGACAATGGAATCAGAATGAAACCGACCTCATCAGTTTTAAAACTAACTGAATATAAATGGGGGGGGGGGGGGGGGGGGGTCTGCAGAACTTGGTGCTGCTGTGTTAACGGTCTGCAGGACAGAGGCTCGCACCTGTGCGCATGCGTGATGGTGCTGCTGCACTTCTGAGCCTCAGAGCCTCTAATCAAATGAACATGGATTCGGTTTAGTTCATTGTAACTCCAGTATTCATTATGCATGAGGGGACATTAGGGGATTCAGGCTTCGTCCTCTTAAGTAACTGTCCAAATCGGGTTAAAGTCTCTTTACTCTGAACTGCAGCACTCTTATCAGGAGGAACAGCACACACACACACACACACACACACAAACACACACACACACACACCACTTCAATCATCATTAGGCGTTTAATCAGACTCTGCTGCAGAACTTCATTCTGCTCTGACCTCCAAACAGCCCAAAATACTGATGCTGCTAATGCAAGGTTAACAGGAACTACGCGATACAGTTCCGCATTCAGTTCTGCCATCAACAGTTTCTCCATCCAACAGTTCTTCAATAAACAGTTCCTTCATCAACAGTTCCACAATCAAGTTCCCCCATCATCAGTTCCTCCATCCACAGTTCCACAATCAACAGTTCCTTCATCAACATTCATTCATTATCTTTCACTCAGTCCTCTATTGTAGGTTCTCCTGCCCGTCCAGGTGAGAACACTTGAGCCGTGATTCAGGTGATTGATTGATTAGAGGTGATTGATTAGATGCAGGTGCGTGGGTTTTACACGGCCTTTGTAAACGTGTCGGTTCGAACCCGTTGGTCAGATCTGTGGAGTTCAAACAGAGTGAACTTCCAGTGAAGGTCCGAACCTTCAGTTCATGCAGCGCGGGAGCATCGATCCAAAACATCGAACCAAATGAATCACATTTACAGGGCTTGTTCAAATGAATCGATTCAGTGCCGTATCATAATGGATCAGAACTGCATTTGAAATACGAATAATTAAAGGTAAAGTTTTAATGTTTCATAGCCGCGATTTACTTACCAATAAAAATGTTTCATACAAAAGAAGATTCAACATCAGTGTCTGACCTCAGAATCTTATGGAATATGATTCCCACAGATTCACTCCACAATTTTGTAGACAGCAGTACAGTAGATTGGTAGCTGCTAAAGCTATAAATGGGAAACATCTCAGTAAAAATAAGAAGGTTGAGGGATTCAGAGCGTCTGTGAGATTTAATGTGGAGTATAAAGATTTGAACTTCATCATGTGATCACATTCTCATGCAGAGCAGCAGATCCTCCATTGGGGGTGCTACTGCAGGTCCTCACAGGGCGGTGCAGGTTACTGGTCCTGATGTAGGAGGGACACTAATAGAGATGAGGCTGGTGCGTGGTGTGTAAATGTGATTTTCGGGAGGTGACAGTAAATCCCTCCAGCGCTCCACACAGTGACTCACTGCTCGGGGTAAAGTGCACTCGCTGCATGGCTGCTCCTTCTCATTTCTCCATCCATACATCAGCCCCACCCGGCCTGGTCCTAATCCCATCACCCGCTTAGAGTGCACCCTATTTATTTGTTTATTTCGATCCTCTCCGAGGATGTAAGCCATTTGCATCAGAGCCAGGAGGAAGTTCCTCAGCTCCTGCTGCTGAAACACTGAGTAACGGCCTCCATCCATCTGACCTGCTACAGGTGAACCGTTTCATCTCCCAGTGATAACCAGGAAAGGAGAACATTCACTTTAGTCCATACAGTTCTGTGGTTCCTGTCCTTAAGTGGACCTTTTTATTTATTTGATTCTTGCTCCTGTACATGTCTTCACAGCTTCCTGTTCAGAGGGAGATTTACCACAGTGAAAGTCATGATGTTTAACCAGAACTGATTCCTAATAAAGATGAGAACATGGTGCACCACTGTGCAGACGGCTCGGGTCCTATCCCAGGTAAGGGTTAACATTACAGGTTGAAGTCTTTGTTTCAGCCTCACTGCATACGATATAATGAAAAAAAATCAGACTGCAGGGCAAAAGAGTTCCTCAGACGATTCTTTCAGTTTACCGAGAACTAAATAAACAAAATGTCATTAGAAGAGTTTCCAAAAGAGTGGAAGCTGTGATCCATGTCACATCATACTTATGTAGGGGTACCAATACTTTTGTCTATTTTATGTAGGTTAACATTGTTCGGTTGTTGGCAGTTTCCACCCACAGTCATGGATTCAAGGTAAATTAAATGCTCTTAATTGCCCCATATAGTCTGTGTGTGTGTGTTAGTGAGAGAGTGTGTGTGTGTGTGCGTGTGCGCCCTGTATAAGATTGGCGCCTTGTTCCGAGTGTATCTGCCCAGCGTCCGAGACGTTCTCCACAGGATGGGCATGGGAACCCCCTGCGACCCTTGGAGCAGATGAAGTAGAAGTGAATGAGCGGATGAATGTTTGGTTCCACCATCAGGATCATTCTGAAGCTTGTGCGATTAAGATATTAACTCCGCCCAGCAGAACTGAAAGCTCAGGGGTCAGAACTGGTCACCTCGGTGACTGAGAGTATCAGACGGATCATCCTGAGCGTGGGTCAGTGCTCTCAGTGTCTGATGTCAGACTGATGTTTGGATGTAAAATCAGACGCAGCTCGTGAATTGGAGTGATATATACATTTATATTTATATATTTCTCCCTGTTCACAAATAAAGTTTAGTATTAAGTCAGATGTTACATTAATGTCATTTGTTCCATGAAATAAATATATTGCACTTTAAAAAACAAACATTCAAATGAAAGATCATTGTGTTAAACAGAGAGCTGTCTCCGTCCGTGTGTTTAATAACCCCGTCATCAGCATCCAGGAGCCGCCGCTGGACGTCCAGGACGGGTCATGTGTCACACATGGAAAGCTTCAATCTGAAACGTTCTCCTCCATTCTAACACTTTCTACATCATTAGTGTGTCAGCCAAGCAGCTGCTCAGGTCTCTCTGATCCCTGCAGTGTGAGGGCGTGTCAACACGCAGAACTCACTGCACATTATGATGTCATAACCTTTATTGGAATTGCATTGTAGCATTTCATAAAAACGATAATCAGCTTTACATTTTCAAATTAAATATATAAAATGTCTGTCCTTTACCTCTCCATGTATTTTTATATCAGATTAAATCGCCCCCTATTGGCTGATTATATAACTGTAGCCTCTGTTGTTTATCTTAAATTTAAGGGGGCAGGGTTTAGTGGTGTGGAGGACAAGACTCTCACTTTACAGTCAGAAGATCCTGGGGTTGATTCCCAGGTAGAGCAGACGCATAGCTTTCTGTGTGTTGTTTGCATGTTCACCCCACATGTAGTTCCAATCAGGTGAACTAGAGATATAAAAATGGCCCTGGTGAGAAAGTGTGTGTTGTTATGCCTGAAGGCTGGAGTTCTTTTCAAACTTGTCAGTAAATGAGTGCTGGGATAGGCCCCATGATTCTAATTCAGACGATCAGTTTGAATCATGGATGGAATGAAGACTGTTTATGGTGTGGACCGTCCTCCAGCTGCGGGTTCTGAGCATGCTCAGTGAGTGCTCTGTGTGAGTTGACGAGGCTTGCGGAACTGATTTACAGGCGAGCAGAAGCTGTCTGCACTCTTCCTCATCCTCATCCTCACCTGTAATGAAGGAGGATCCTGGGCCCTCGTTAATTAAATCACACTGACTTGTTAGCACATGCTAACACACTTAACACAGGCTAACCTAATCACTGCTCACGGGGGGCGGGGCCAGACCTTCCCTCTGCACAGTTCAGTGATGAGGAGATCCATTAATTAGGAACCCTCTGATTAACTCCTGCGCTGCTCCAGCTCATCCGAACGGGTCAGAACCTTCATTAGCAGAGTATAATATATACAGTCAGTCTCTAACATCGTCCAATAAATTACTGATAGTGAAAGCACTCCACGGCGCCCCCTGCAGCTCTTGGATCCAGGCCTTCAGGTAAGTCCAGAGTTTGTGTACGGAAACTTTTCTGCTCTGTTCCAATTCCAGCTTTAATATTTACACCCCGACTCAGTCTGTACAGCACCCCCTGCTGTAACACACAGTCGTCAGGTTACATTTAGATGTGTTTTAGAGCTGATCGTGACATCAGAGTAACATTACCCACGATGCATTGCTCTATCTTCCTCCGAAGCAACAGTGAAGGTTGGCATCAGTATTATTTACAAGTCCAGATCCTCCGCATTGTGTTAACGTACACAGAGGTCACAGTGACCCCTGTTGGCAGCAGGATAATCTTCAGTCCGACAACAAATTTATTTGATTATGGTTTCATTATTTACATTAAATCAGTCCTCAGAAAGAAAGAAACATGTAGTGTTTGTGTGCCCTCCCAGTAATGCCGTCTTTAAACAAAGATATCTGATGGCATGCAGAATCTGTGTGTGTGTGTGTGTGTGTGTGTGTGTGTGTGTGTTACATGGTTAAACAAAAGGAGTCATGACAGTGGAGGAGTGGCGCAGACTCTGGATGGCAGCGTATGGACCCTGCTGGAAGTAGTGATGGTAGCGCGGCATGTGGAATGATGGAAAGCTCGGGCCACTGGTGCCTGTCAGTGTCGCGGGTGCAATGGGCACTGCCAGTCTGCCGTACGGGGGCAGGGAGCCCTGCATGGGGTGGGGCAGAGACTGGGGGGGCTGAAAGCCAGAGAACCCAGAGGAACCAGAGACCCACGAACTCAGAGAGAGATTATCAGAAGCTGTAAACGCTGAACCTAAGAAAAGAGAGAGAGAGAGAGAGAGAGATAGACAGAGAGACTTTTTACACAACGCTTTATTTTACCAAAACTGTAATCACAACGCGCAGAAAAAAGAAAACCATTAAAAAAAAATCTTTTCACAGATTTAAATAAATTCTGGTGCGAAGCGGAGCTCCTCATCCATGAGACTCAAAGAGAGTGAGACACAGAGAGAGTAAGACACAAAGAGAGAGAGACTCAAAGAGAGTGAGACACAGAGAGAGTGAGACACAGAGAGAGTGAGACACAAAGAGAGAGAGACTCAAAGAGAGTGAGACACAGAGAGAGTGAGACACAGAGAGAGTGAGACACAGAGAGAGTGAGACACAGAGAGGGTGAAACACAAAGAGTGCGAGACACAGCAAAACAGAGGGTGTGTGTGTGTGTGCGTGTGTATTTTTACTTACCCCTTGTGTGGGTTGAATGTGGCTCCTCCCCCAGTGGCTCCTCCTCACCAGTGTAAGTCCTGATGGGCGAGCGAGCGTACGAGTGTTTATGGATCAGACTCTCCACACTCTCCCTACAACACAGTTTAAAAACAGAGCTGCACCGTAAATCTCTATCATCTTACACACACACACACACACACACACACACACACGATACAAAAATAACATGACTCAATAGGATTTGTATGATGGTGTGTGTATGTGAGTGTGTGCTTGTTTGTGAGTGTGTGTGTGTGTGTGTGTGTGTGTGTGTGTGTGTGTGTGTGTGAGTGATTCAAGGAGGTTAATTGTCATTTTGGTCACACGTGGCCTGCTATAAAAACGGACCCTGTGTAACCCTGTAACTTTTAAAGCTAAAAATCAATATGTACATTGTATGTATATATTTCAAGTAAGATTTGGATATGGTGTTTGTGTGTGTGTGTGTGTGTGTGTGTGTGAGAGAGAGAGAGTGTGAGTGTGAGTGCTAAGTGCATTACTCTCGGTGTGATGAGCTCGTCGGCGGCGGCTCTCGGAGCGCGCGCTCTGAATCGTGGGGCCGCGCGTCCGCATTCTGCCCTCAATTCAGTTACAGAAGTGCAATATCTGTCAGCGGCACAATACAGATCTGTGTGTTTTTATCAGCGGTGTGTGTGTTTGTGTGTGTGTGCATGACATGAGGGGGGCTCACTTTCAATCAGGGCCCCGTCCCAAATCGAATTAGCCTGTGTTTTAGTGCACTGCCTGACTCCAGACTAATGTGATTTCTGCAGCTCCCAGAAGATCAATTGATCAGATCTAATTCACAGCCTGTCCAAACAGAGACAGACCGAGACGGAGAGCTGGAGGGGGGGGGGGGGAGAGGGGCACGTGGACGTAGGCCACCTACATAGACGGCCTTTTTACACCAGTGTGTGTGTTCTCCATAATAAAGGCCTGTTTACGAGAGCCGCTGTCCTCAGACTGCACACTGCCCTCTCACAGATAACACACAGCACAGTTACTGTAACACTGTGACATCACAGCTCACCAAACAGCCACGCCCCCCATCAGAGAGCGAGCAGCTCATTCAGAGGGCTATCGGAATAAAACTCTCTCTCTCTTTATATATATTTACGTGTAACTATGATTTTTCCAAATGGAGGATGAGTGACAGGTTGACTGATTGGCAGGTTGGAACTGTTCTGTAATTAATTAGGAACCTGCTGCAGAGTTCCTCATGTTCTTACAGATTAATTCAGACGGAACTGCAGCGCTTTTATAAACAACAGTTCCTCATAAAGAACATGTTCAGTGTTCATCAGTTTACTGTAAACCCTCCTACAAGAGGAGGAGCTAAAGGTGACCGACAGGAACCTGTTTTAGCTGCATACACTAATATTATATACATTATATAAATCAAATAAGGTTTACCTGCATATGCTGTAATATTATATACATTATATAAATAAAAGTTTACCTGCATACACTGTGCTATTATATACGCTATTTAAATAAAATAAAGTTTACCTGCATACGC
>JAOUQT010303681.1:0-15761 GCA_025769995.1 Xyliphius kryptos | reverse complement strand
TACATATATTTCTGTGTGTATACACTGCTCAAAAAAGTAAAGGGAAGACTTAAACAACACAGTGTATCTCCAAGTCAAACACACTTCTATGTTGGATCAGCCTGTCATTTGATTTCGAGTGGGATTCCAAATCCAGACCTCCATGGAATAATCATTTTGATTTACATTTGGAACATTTTTATGTTATTTTGGTCTCAACGCATTACACTATCTACTAAATAAAATTTTCAACTGAAACATTTTATTCACTGAGATCTAGGATGTGTTATTTTAGTTTTCCCATTATTTTTTGAGCAGTGTAAACATGTAAAAAAATGACCTTATATAAGTATATAAAATGATACAGTTTAAATAGCTGATAGAGGTCATTGTTGATTCAAATGTCCAGAGTATAGCAGTCACATGATTATTATTATTATTTTTACATTTTTAATTGAATTTATTTTTTTGCTGTGCTGTGCTGTGATTGATTAAACTGTCTGATGACCTGTGGGACAAAAGACTTCCTAAATCTGTCAGTAGAGCAAGACACTTTGCCACTGAAAAATATGATGGTGCAATGGGTGATCTGCATTGTCCATAATGGCCAGGTCATGGCCAAAAAGGTTATCATTCACTGATCATGTGGGTCATTATCTTTTCAAATGTAGTCTGACAGCTGCAGCTTGATCAGTACATGCTGGTTGACCAAACGTTATAATAAACATCACAGTAATGAGTTTGGCAGAATTCATAATAAACTACATTACACTGACATAACCCTTCATTGTGATCTCTTATTTTAAAGGTATTCATGAGCGCCATCCCTTCTCACTATGTGTGGAGTTTATAAATAACTCTATTGATTATTTTTACTTGTATTATTTTTCCAATTATTGTTTGTGTTATTAAAGCAATAAGGCACAAGTGTGAATAAATCACGGGAAGAGGTGTTGTTAGGCACGACGTGAAGCAGAGTACAGTTACACCTTTTTCTTGTGATTTATTCACAATAAACCTTGAAAAAACAATTACAAACTCACTATAAAAAACAAGATTTGATTCATGTGTGTTCATTAAGAATAAAATTATTAATAAACTGGTCTTCCACAACATAATATAGTCCAGTTTTTAAAATTATTGCTGAGTAACAGGTTTCGGGTTTCCCTAACAATTATATGCTGCCATCTAGTGGGTAAATTACAGAAAGCAGTTTATAAAAAACTAGGGAAAATAATGTATTTGTATTGTTATGTGGACATATATTCACATTTACACATTGATACAAATGTGAAGTGGTCAGAGATTTGGGTTATTGTCAATAATGTCACGACTGGACAAAGATCCGGGCCAATCAGATTTAAGGACTGGAGTTAGTACTCTGTTTTATGACTGTGTTTAATGCACACAAATCAGGAAAAAGCAGTAATGCAACTGTAATTGCGAAAAGTCAATTTGCAGTAGAGGTGAAGATAATGTTGAGATTCGAAAGAACTAGAACTTGCAGGAGTATTAGACCCTCATTTCAGAACACTCATGTGATTACAAAAGTCCACTTTATTTTACATGCAGAGTGTTCTAAAGTTGTACTTTTATGCCATTTTTTATTCTGCTTTAAAACTTGGAAAAATAAAAATACAATTTAGATTAATAAATGGTTTATATTTATGTATTTTGCGTAAGTATTATTTACATCAAATGATTCACAGTGCATTCTTATGAATATGAACACTTTATTCACTATCCACAACTAATGTCTGTACAGATTGGACCATGAGACCGAAACTAAGGAATATGGCGGAGGGAAGAAAGCCCATAACTTTTTGCTGGAATCGAAATCGACTTCCAGTGAATCCAGTTCCGAATCTGAGCAGGAGGATTCTGGTGCGCCGAAGCCCTTCGAGAATGTGCGTCCCTCTCCAGAGTTCTCTTCACCCCAAACACCTTCTTCACCACAAACACCTACTGCCTCGTCCAAATTGCCTCCCCCTGTGTTGGGTAAGTTTGGCTTGTTCTCCAGGGACAGTGTTTTCAAAAACCCCTTTAAAGAGCAGGCAGAAGAGCGGCTGAGTGTTCTGCAGAAGCATGTCCCGCTCACGCTACAGGCCCAGCCCACCCACATTGGAGGGAGAAAAGTCTGTGTGGCCTATAGAAAAGATGGGCGTTGTCGCTTTGGCATCAGCTGCAAGTTTGCACATGATAGTGACCTGCAGAACCCGAACAATGTGCAAATGGTTTTTAAGAACCTCCCAGAATGTACAGGGCCTTCTTCTGACCAGGTAGAAGACCCAGAGGAGAACCAACCACGGAAGAATAAGCACAAAGTCGGAATCAATGACAGCCTTATACCACCGAAACGGGCACTCAAACAGTATGCCAAGCAAAAAAATAAATCCAGTATATAGAGTTGTAAAGACACATAGCTGTACAGTTCCCTTAATGGGTATTACATCATCTAATTATTCATGGAATTTTGTAGCCTAGGAAAAAAAAATATATATTTAAGACTGGACACTAATGAATCTGCTTTTACAGGAGTAGCATTGTTGTATGTTCACTTGGTTTACAATCTGCATGTCCTTCACTTACCTCTAGGGTTTCCTTCAATTTTTTAGGGTTTCCTTCAAATCCTTCCCCAAATTTGAATCGACTGCTCTAAATTGTCCCCAAAATCTATGCGTCCCAAGCCTGGTAGAGGGTGAGGGATTTGTCAGAAAGGGCATCCGGCGTAAAACTCTTGGCCAAGTCTGACCCCTGAATAATAAAGGGTAAAACACCAAACGAAGAATAAGTGATATTGAGAAGTAGATCAATTAAAGATCTTTTTACTATACAGGTCAATAATATCCCTGTCCTGAAAATACTTTATAAATGTCCTGAGGTTAAACTTCAGTGCAATAAGCAATATATTGTTGCAATATATAACTGTACTCACTGATGGTTGTTCTATAATACTCTGAATTTAAACAACATTTTTATTGTATTTATGTTAGTTTTAAGTATAAATAAACCTACGAGTGTTTAAATACACTGTGAACACATTTACTATACGCATTTATTATTCTCTGTTCTCTATATATTCTCTATATATGAACAAATGAATTTGGAACTATTGATTTAATCCAAGAAAAGCTCTATTAAATATAAAAAAACGTGTGAAAATCTGTTTTTGAGGGTTTCTCAATGTCCAATGTTACTCTAATGCCTTGTTTTGTGCGTCACCCACCAACAGATTTTCCTTTTTTAAGAGGTAAGATATAGGAATAGATACAAAATAGATATAAACCAGATGATAGTTTAATTTTAGCAGCTGGATTTCTCAAATTCTTAGAGTTTAATTCATTACTAAAATGGCGTGTCTTTATTGGTTGGCTACTAAATGATCTGTTATTGCGTCTTTGTATACAAAAAAAGGTCAACGGTGCGTTTAAGTGCTTCGGTCAGGAGTTGCTTTAAATAGTCAGGTTTAAACTCAACAATGTTATATGGAAATAAAATGTCATTTAGTAAATATCTAAAAGCATGAAATGACCACAAAGTTTTGTTTTTCTCCAGAGGACACAGGAACCTGTTTTTTTCAGGCTTTAATGGTTAATTTTATTAGATGCTATCTATACTAGGTTAAATATTTATAGTGAATTTTGTTTATAGCATTTAATTTTAATTTAATATTCTGTGAGGTAGGAAATGAAAAAACATGAGTTATAAAACTGATAGTTCCAACCTTTAAATCTGATTGGCTACGTTGTTTATCCAGCTGTGACATTACTGACAGCAATACACAACTCTGAGCACTTCACAGTCACACATTAATGTGTGATAAACAATACATAATTTTCTCAATGTTGTTTTTTTTTTTTTTTATAATTCTGCTTTCTGCAATTTAGCCACTAGATGGCGGCATTTATTTGTTAAAGAAACAGGAAACCTGTTACAAAATGATTACGTTGTGGAAGATCAGTTTCTTAACAATTTAGCGTTTGATACATCTACAGTACATATAAAACATATTTTATTATAGTGTGTTTGTAACTGTTTTATTAAAGTAATAAGGCACTTAAAGTTGTGTATTATTAGGGAGTGGTAGCTCAGTGGTTAGAGTGTTGGACTATCAATCACAAGGTTGGGGGTTCAAATCTCAGGTCCACTGAGGTCACCTATGTGGGTCCTTGAGCAAGACCCTTAACCCTCATTGCTCCAGGGTGCTGTTTCAACCCTGTATTCTGACCCCAACCAAGTTGGGATACTTGTAAGTCGCTTTGGATAAAAGCGTCTGCTAAATAACTAAATTATTGCGAATAAATCAGAGAAAATGGGTGTAGTAGTAGTAATAGTAATGGCACTCCAGTGATTTATTCACCCTAATGCATGCTTTTACCGTATTGCTTTAGTAAGACTGACGGGTTGGATTTGAAGTGTTTTTTTTGGTGTACTCTTGAGTGTTTTCTTCTTTGGTGGAGGAAAAAAAGCAAGTGACAACAACCTTGAAAACAGCTACTTTTATGTTTTGGGAGTTTTTTTTTAACAGTTAGCTTGTATTTGCTTTTTAAATCAGGATCTGCTATGCTGACATGGAGAGATGAGCATTGAATAATTATTACAATCAAACAGGATTATAAACTGATGGTTTAATAGTATGTTTGTTGGTTCCTGACCATCACAGGTTAATTTCAAATAGTAAGCATGTTTTTAAACAGTGTACAGCTCTTACACTCTCCTGGTAATGTTGTTTGTGAAAGTGGTTTTTTTTTTTTTTTCATTTACCAAAAAGACATGTGAAAGCAGTTTTAACTAAATTATTTTTTTAGTAGAAAGAATGTGTGTAATAGTTTTTATAATAGTTGAAACATTCTTTTTTTAAATGAAAACATAATAAACAATCTTTTAGAACCTTTTATTTTAGCGTGAATCAAATGGAATCTCTGGCACCATCTAGTGGTCGCATGAATGACCGCGACTCGGTAATGTACAAAATGAACTTCTGTATAATAAACAACGATGCAAATATATGTTAAATGGGTAAATGGGCCTGTGATATATTTGCAGATTGCTGTAATTTACTTGATCAAGGCAGTCAGAGAGTATAATTAACAGCCACATGCTGTGTGATGCGATTGCTTCCTCTGCAGTGTATTTTTAATTGTACTTAGTTGTAGTGGCGCAAGCATCAGACAAAGAAGTCAAAGAACAATAAAACGATTATAAAACGGGCAATTATGGTCCTTAAATCTGATTGGTTAAGCCGTTAATCCAGCGTGACATTACTGGCAATAATAGACACCTCTGACCGCTTTATTTCAATTTTTAGATATTCAATACATACATTTCACAATGTTTTTATAAACTGCATTCTGTTATTAAGCCACTAGATGGTAGTATTTGATAAGCGTTGAATGCGATTAGCGTTCTCTTCAAAAACCAGACTAGATTACTTGGTATAAGAGCATTTTATTTTGTTTTCAAAAACACATTTATGAAATCAACACATTTTTTTTTATAGTGGATTTGTAACTATTTTATAAAAGCAATAAGGCAGTCGAGGTTGTGTATTACTGTTAATAAATCACAGGAACTCATGGGTGTAACTGTACTCTGGAACGCATCGCGCCCAACACCTCTTTCCCATAATTAAATCAGAATACTGTAGAAGCGCGAGTGTCTTATTGCTTTAATATTGCCAAACAATATTGCTAAAGATATAATTTGCTTTAAAAACCCTGAAAAAAAACAACGAGCCAGAGAAATGGTGTAGTGATGTTTATTTTAGTTTGGTTAACGTTCTGAAAATAAAACTGCTTTTATTCTTTAAAAGGCAGTTTGTTTTTAAAACAACTGCAAGCTGCAGCTTTACTCACTGTTACTCCAGATTTCTTTAGCAGTGTGTGTAATTTTGTTTATGAGTTTAATTAAAACACAACGGAATCTCAGGATGGTTCAGTAAAACAAGTTACTGGGTTTATTTCTATATTTCAGTACTTTATCTACTAAATGCTTATTAGTTCTGTAAAAGATAAAAGGCATTAAAGCACAACAGTCTGAACAGAGCCTCGTTTGTGCTCACTACAGAAATCGGTCAGCAACAAATGAAACGTGGCTGACTACATCACACTGGCAGCTGTAAGTCTTTGCATTGGGCTGATGGCCCCAGTGCAGAAACAATAAGCAGGCTTTGTGTGGTTGATCAACTTCAGATAAACGATTTATTTTTGATTACTTTTTCATTTTCTTGCCTAAACCAAGACATCAATAAATACCCCCCATGTCTGAACTGGATCCAGCCCCCTCTCCATTAGTGAACAAAGCTGCACGGTTGTACTTAAAAAAGACCAGAAGGTCTGGACGAAAAGCGCCACCTATGCAGTAAATCTCAGCTACATCAGACTAAAACTCATTAAACTGCAACGGAGATGTATATCAGGACGGAACTAAAACCATGTATGTACAAAAAAGTAACAGAGTTTACACAACATTTTCCGACACAAACACATCTACCGAAATTAGTATTTAGAATACATGTTTTAGGATCCTATATATTTAACCTCATAGGGAGTTAAGGGAAGAGCCTCACATAGCGTGTATACAGCATTTCAGGATGTTGTATACATACGGTGTTACAGTAACATGTTCTCCAATGAGACTAACAGTCTATTCTCACCTCTGTATGGAAAGTGCAGACACAGATCAGACAGGAGTGATTTGTAGATTAGATTTGAACGAGACCATAATCACTACCACTTTCTTTATTACTACTAGATATTAAGCTGGTGTTTCTTGTACTGATGCAGGTCGGAAATGCTCATTTATTCTGCTGACGTGTTTGATGATGCAATTTAGCTGAAAATAAAAAAACTGTCACAATCACAGATTATTAAAAACCTATCACAACAGCGTTGTGTCTCTCTTCTGGCCCCTGCGTACACTACACAAATATTAGGGTCCTTTCTGACTTTCAGAGGTTACTGTGTTTACTAAAGGGCCGGGACGGCTGTTTCAGATTTGTATTAACTATTGATACGTTTAATGTTTTGTTGACATTAAAAAGATGACTGCAGTTTCCTCATTTAATCAGCTGTTTAAATTATGTTATAAAGACAATAGCAATGCTGTATTATTGTATAATGTAAATGAGTTTCAGTATATAGAATCTGAAGCAATCTAATTTCATGACGGTAATTCTGACACGAGGTGATGCAGCAGGGACACCAGTCTCACTCTCTCTACTTTGCGGTTATCAAGTTATAAAACAAATTTGCTAGATTATTACACGCTGGATCTGATCAGTGGCGCTGTCGGTCATCACCTGAGCCTCACTGGCTCCGTTAGATTCCCAGTCCCCAGTCATGTTCGTGTTTCCACCCTCCCAAAGGGTTGTGACCACTTTTCGGTCCTGAGGAGGAGTAGGATGAAGAAGTGGAGAGGTCATGGCAGACAGCGAAGTTGGGGGAGGGTTGGCGGTAAACGCCAGAGCTGCAGAGACTGGAGGAAGAGAGGAGATGGAGGAAGGGGAGGAGCTAGTAGTTAGGGGAGGCTGATGAGTGACGGAAAGCAGAGGAAGTTGATGCGAAGGAGGAAGAGTGGCAAAGGTCATGTGAACAACCTGAGGTGAGGCCTGAACGGACAGCTGCTGCTGCTGAGAAATGGGGGTGGAGACAAAATGCACCGTTTGGAGCGTTTGACTGGACGATGCTGCAACGTGCGGTAAGGAGGCACAGCCCCCTTCCATTGCCCTTTTGCCCTCGTCAGCAGAGAGTGAAGACAGGCAAACGGGCGCCTGCAGGCCTTGAGCTGAGCCTTCCGGTTCCAGAACGCTCACAGGATTGATGTCCATGTGGGTGACTTGACCAGAGGGTGTTGTAGTTGTGGTGACCAACGTGCCAGCATTGGCTGCGAGCGCCTCAGCAATCAAGACCTCTGGGTGACTCTTGGCTTTGTGTGCCACCACGCTGTCCTTCTTCTCAAACTTCTTACCACAAATGGTACAGGAGAACTGATAGGTGGCATCAGCATCATGCTTCTTCATGTGCCAGTTCAAAGAAGCTTTTTGACGACAGGTGAAGCCACAGATCTCACACCTGCAGCACAAAGACAAGATCTCAGACATGCAGCCGCATCAGATCTCATCATTTTAGCTTTCATATTACTGCAGTGGCAGACAAACATGGGGTGAAAGTACTAGTTGTGGTGTGTTAGATCCATGCTATGTTTAATCTCTCACACACACACACTATAGCACCACCACGCACTGTGAATAACAAACTGAAACAGGACTTTTACTTACTGTAGTGGTTTCTCTCCAGTGTGTATCATTCGATGTACAGCAAGATTGTGAGAGCTCTTGAAGGCACGTGCACAGAACTCACAGATATAATCTCTCTGATCTAGAACACACAAGGTCATGTTTTAGACATATTCACTTCATCATGATGATAATTATTAATATTTTATCCGACTGTGAACAAGGCAGTTTTGGAGAATTATGCATTTTTGACCAAAAATAAGAAGTGTAACAATGTAGTTATAAATGAATAAAAAGTGTAACAGTTTATAAAAAGAAAACTGAGAATTATGCAGTTAAGTGAAAAATAAGTTATTAGATGCCGCCATCTAGTGGCTAAAACTGTCATGGTCATCTTTACAGCAAATCAACAAAGACTTAATAAAATACAAAAAATAGTTTGTATGTTTAAATACCACAATAGTTTGTTCCTGGTCAAAGTATTTGTGATTTACATATGGAGTTGTTTTTTTTTTTGCAATAAAGACATGTCATAAAACAGATTTAGTTCAAGACATTAACAAATAGTGAACCAAAGAGAGTTGAGATGAATAAAAGGTCTTTGTTTCAACCGTCCATTTCTTAAATAAAATTTAAACTGCACACATATACTTTTTATATTTTACAAATATAACAGTTATAACCACAGCCTTCAAATATAACCTTTTTAGAGAATGTATTTTTTTTTAATTCTCTCATTAATTAAAAACCACTAAACAGTCACAGGTGCACTAAAAACCTACACAGCTACACACAACCTTAACTTTATTTAGTTTGGTTATTATAGAATGTGAAATATAATAAACCCTAATGAATATATATATCAGTCATCGGTCAGAATGTCCAGTCATGCACATTAAGCGTTGTATCGCTTTATTTAACTTTAATATTATTCTCTAATTTCCAGGTGTTTTAGTTGATTGATCAATTGATCAGTTTCCTGTCTTTTTTTCTGTTTTCATTTTAGAACCTTTCTGTTTTACTAATACTTGCCTTAGAGTTTAACAAGTGACTGAGTACAACATTTCTCCAACTTTGGGGGATTTTTTTTTTTTTTGGGCTATGCAACCTGATCGTGATTAAAAATACTGCAGCTCAGCTGTTTTTTCTTTATCTTTTTACTGTGTTCTCTCATTTGACACTTTGGAGAAGAATGAGAATAAATTAATTTAATGTAAATGTAACTTTAAACAAGCTTTTGGTCAATTGAATTAGAATAGATGGATACTGGTCATTAATATTTTTGTGCAAATTTTATTTATTTACTATTTATGGCAATAATTGTTTTTTTCTTATCTTAATGGCTGTTGGAAACAATAATGAACACAGGTCAATAGGATGTAAACATAATCAATCATAAAGTGCCAATTGTTTGAGAAAGCAGACTATGCAGCAAACTTCAGTTCTAATATTAATTGGTTTTGTTATTATAATAATGAAAAGCTGAATGTGCTCAGTGCTCTGCTGAATTTAAAGCTTAAAAACATCATCCATTATAGACTACACGAGGTAATACAACTATTTCAGTAGTGAAAACACAGGACCTTTCTAAAATGATCCCATACAGATGCTCATGTGCACCTTTCCTTTTGAGATTTTCCATAATTGTAACATTTGAGAGGAGGGGGTGGGGGAATAGTAAAATGCTTGACATTTGGTATAACTTATTTTGTTATAAATGCTTTAATAAAAGGAAAATCCTTAATATTTCAGAACTAAATTCTCCATAAGAAAATACATGCACAAAAACATATCTGCCATTCATGATTAGTTCATTAAAATTTTGTTGCCTGTGGATCTTGTTTATTATAATTGCTTGCAAAAAAAGCTGATTTAAAAATTAATTCCATCTCTGAGGTAAGAAGCTTTTGCCATGAAATATACGTTTCTGACAGTTTGAATTTTGAATAGTGTTCTTTGGTGGATACCTGTGTGGTGTTTGGCATGGCGCAGCAGCTGTTTCTGCAGACGGAACAGTCTGCCGCAGGACGGATGAGGACACACATACTTTTTCTTCATTAAGTGCTGGTATTTAATGTGATGCTTTGGAGCAGAAGGCAATAAACAATTAATACAAAACAGTCAATACTCAGTTATTACAGTATGATAAATTAAGACATTTTCCCAGGACTCGTACAGCCTCGTACCTGGAGGTAGCGTGGGTGTGCCAGAACTGTTCCGCATCCCTCCATCTCACAGCGCACATACTGCACGGGTGGTTTTTTCCTGGATCACACACACAAAACACATTTTCTCACACAAACACCTCCACAGTCTTTACATATAATTACACACATACTAACTACATTATCGCTCCTGCAGTCTTTGTATCCAACTACTTACCACAAATGTATCCGAAAAAGAAAGATTTACTAAAAAAGCTCATTAAAAATACTTGTTTTTAATTATTTTTATGGATGTAAATAAAACATATGAATAGAAAGTGCATTTAAGCAATCGATACCTTCTTTTGGGGAGCCTAGGACTTTTATCATCTTTCCTCCGTCGACCTCTCCTTCAGGATATGAGAGAAAGAGGTGTAAAAACATGAGCCAAAATCAAGGAATTTGGCTATAACCACAAGAACGCAAGCCATTGAATAAATAATGTTTATCCACACTAGATAAATGCAGATAACATGGTCATTCGCATGCACTGGGCAAGTGCATGCAGGGCACAGCAAAAATCACTGGAGGAATAGGTAACCCCTGCACAATTTTTGTTGTCTGTACTGAAATGATGGTGGTCTAGTGGTCAGTGCTACTCCCAAAAAAAAAAAACTTCCCCAAGATACCACCATGATAAACCAGGGAAAAAATGTGTGGTATCTGACTACTTTAAAATTTTTCAAATTAAACCATATACATTATTATGTAATGTCATGCTGAAATAAAGTACATTTTATTTATTTACCCAAAAGGAAATGTGTGAATTTGTGAAGTATATATACATTGCTCAAAAAAATAAACGGAACACTAAAATAACACATCCTAGATCTGAATGAATAAAATATTTCAGTTGAAAATCTTTATTTAGTAGATAGTGGAATGCATTAAAAACAAAATAACATAATGATCAAAATGTAAATCAAAATGATTATCCCATTGAGGTCTGGATTTGGAATCCTACTCAAAATCAAAGTGGAAAATTAAATGACAGGCTGATCCAACTTCAGTGGAAATACAAAGTTCAAATGAGGCTCAGTAGTGTGTGTGTCCTACACGTGCCTGTATGACCTCCCCAAAACAACTGGGCATGCTCCCAATGAGGTGGCATATGTTCTCTCCTACGGCCCCCTTCATGTCTCCTGGTGTACTGGCCTGTCTCCTGGTATCAGCAAACCTTCTTGCTGCCACAGCTGACAATGAATAACCTGAATAAGCTGCACTACCTGAGCAACTTGTGTGGGTTGTAGACACCGCCTCATGCTACCTCTATGGTGAGAGAACTGACCGAATGCAAAAGTGACCAAAACATCGGCCAGAAAGGATGAAAACAGAGATAAGGGGTGTGGTCACCACCTGCAGAAGCACTCCTTTATAGGGGGGGGGAGGGGTCTTGCTAAGCGCCTCTTATTTCTACCTGTTGTCTGATCCACTGATACATTTGCACAACAGCAAGTGAAATTGATTCACAGTCAGTGTTGCACACTAACTGGGCAGGTACATTTCACAGAAGTGTGCTTGACTTGGAGTTACATTGTGTGTTCCCTTTATTTTTTTCAGCAGTGTATATTGGATGTGCTTTTTACATGAAGCTGTATGGTATTTGTGTTTCATAAACATTTTAAAACAAACCATTTCAATTACAATACCATTATAAAGGTAAAGCCAATGTTTATTTTAATTACTAAATGACTCATTGGTATTTTCCCCCCTCACTGTCTTCAGTCATTTGTTACCTTCATCCAGTGTTATTGCTAAAAAAAATATGGTCCAACTCTGTTTTGCTAGATATTTTTTAAAGAAGTTTCCCACCATCATTAGTCGAAAATATGAAAGTATTTTATATTACGGTGATCTAAACACTATATAGATTTAATAGCAATTCCGCAGCACTAGTCTGACGCTCAAGCACCTAAATCTGATTCACTATTATGATCACTAGAAAAATCCTAAGTAAGTTAGCATTAGTCAGAGAGTCTTAAAGTCTAAGACAGTTTGTGACACTGTGAATGCAAAGGCACTTACCTTCTAGGAGGTTCTGGTCCCTCTCCGAGCTCTGACTTCATGTCTGCTCCCTCAATGCCCTCGATCTTTACCTCCATCTCTGTTTCCTGTTCCTTTTCTTGTTCCTTTACTTTTTCTCCCACAAGTATTTTTTCCTTTTTCTCTTTCAGTCGAGGGGGAGCTTTGCGTCTTGTTTTTGGAGTGTCTCTGTAGACAGAGAGACCAAGAGATATATTATTTAGAGTACAGCCACTATTATACTGATTTTGAACCTGAATATTGTTGAAGAACATTAATGTTTAATTGACGTGTAGTTGTGTGGTTGAAGCCCATTTAACAGTTTTATCATAGAGTTCTGGGTGTTATAAGTTGAAGTGTTGCTATATGACAAATCAGTTCTGGTGGTTGGTGTGGTGGTGTTATTAATTCTAAGGTTTTGTTAGCTGATTATAAATGGCAGTTTAGGTGTTGTCATAATTTGGAAGTGGTCAGGTGGTTGTACAGCAGAACATCTTAGTACAGTACCTCTCAGACTTGGGATCGTAGCTCTGATCATTCAGGTCATCCTTGAAGGGCAGATCTTCATCACTGCTTACACCCTCCTCATTCTCACTACTTATCACAAAAACAAGTTTTAATTTTTTTTTCTTTACATTTCTGACATCCACTATCTATTAAAACCCAACATTTTCCATCAGTTAAGATTAGGATGAAATGCCATGCTGTACCTCCGTGTCTGAGGGTCATACATTTGGGGTTTTGGCTCATCAGCATTAGTGGAACCATCACCTAGTACAACCTCATCCTCCACTTCCTCCACTTTTTCATCTCCACTAAAAGTCAGAACAAACAAAAAAAACATAAGAGGTGGTACTTGAGGTGATCACTTAGCTGTACATTCAGCCATTCACACCTGAAATCAATATATTTACATTTAGAAAACTTTTATTCAAAGCGACTTACAAATGACTGAACACCACAAGTCAGTAGTTAAGGAGAAACCAGCTACACACTTGTAAAATCTGGCTTCTATTTTTTCCATAGCATGTTTATGGGTAATTAACCTCTAAATCCTAAACTGTCACACGGTTTTTGACAGAAATATGTTCCTGCTTGAACTAACCAATGTCTGGAAACTTTGTGATCAGCCTACCTTGTTTTCTTTCCAGCTGCTTCCTTATTGGCTTCCTCTGTGCAAAACATAAAACAGGAAATATAAATTTTGGGACCACATCAAACTTTTATTTTACTTATGTAATTATTACATTGTTTCAGGCACTTTGTTTTTTTTATGAAATCTTCTATGATGCTGATAACCCAATGTGTCTTAGATATCTGTGCCATTGGTAAACCACTTGAAAATAAAGATAAAATTTCAGCCCCAAAAACAAAACAATCCACCATCTAAAACAGCGTTGAAAGTAATTAACTAGAGAATGGAACCAGGTGATGAATTGTGTATGATAACATACACGCAATAACTTCATGAAACAAAATGATGAATAATGAAATGAGAACAGTGGATTATGGTCCAACGGTGAAAAAACAAACTTACCACATAAGGTTTCCACTTCCGGTTCACTCTTACACACAAGGCGGGGTGACCCTCGAGTAGCTCGATTTGTGATGGTCCAGCTCCGGCTCTGAGCTCGCTTGTTACCGAATGCTGTCAGGGCCAGACATGTTGAAAACAGGTAAAAAAAAAATAAAACATGTGCATTGTAAATGTGATCAGAAATGTCAGACTGAGCAGAAACCTAAACATGAGCATGTTTAAAATGATCCTGTTTATTCACCTTGAATTTTGGAGTTGTCTTTACTTTCCTCTGACCTAGGAAACAAAAATTTGGGGACAAAAGATAGATTACTTTTGAAAAAGTTAACAAAGTGGAGTGAGAAATTCATACAAAGTGATAAATGTAATAATAACAGTCGACAATAATATGTGCATTCACTTATTCATTAAGCATTTGCTGTACCAGTTAGTATTATTTTAATCGCAAAGGATCTGGAGTCATTATTTTAATAAAAAATGTTTTTATTTGACTGAAAACTTCAGCCACATCTTTATTATGCTTATTTAGTCATAATAAATATACATTTATCTGCTTCATTAGGTATACGCCTGTGTGTTTGCACACACAATTTTCCACTTATAATTATAGATGCAATTAGTCTACAATTACAGACTGTCGTCCACCTGTTTCTACACACGCTTTCCTTCACACTGTTCCCCAGTGTTCAGGACAGTCAACGGTCAGGTGCCATTTGGGTGTTGGATGACTTATCAACAGACACAAATGTCGTAGTTAGGTGTTTGTGTGTGTTGATATAAGATTAGAAACAACTGCTGTAGTTTTTAAACATTGTGTCCTTTCAGACACATATACCTTAATGTTTTTTTTTAATTAACTGAAGAAAATCCTTATATAACAGACCAAAAATTATTTAAAAAATATTTTGGGGTATGAGAATATTGAGTTTCACTGAATATTTGTGAGCTACAACTTCCTATAAAGTAAACAGTTCTTAAAACAGTCACACTGTATTCTACTGATTTATATTTACAAAAAATGCTGTCAGCCTGTAATAGCTGCCAATGAGAAAATAACCATAGCTATACATCAATGGTGACTGCAGTGTTCATTTACACAACTCTTGCCTCCAACTATGTGGCAACAGGGTTTGAGAATGCCCTTTGTACATGTATGTACATTTCCTGAACACTCTATGGTTTTGGTAAGTTTAATGTAAAGAATTCCAGAAAACTGAAAGCGCCCTGCCCTCAACCTACTGAAATCCAGCGTGGATCAAATCAAAGTTTGGAAACATGAATTCACAGTGAATTGAAAGCTCTAAATTGCCCCATATAGTCCTTGGTGTATCTGCCGAGCGTCTGAAACTTTCTCCCCTGAATGGGCATGGGGAACACCCTGTGACCCTAGTAGAGAATTAAATGGAAGATAATTAATGTATACATACATTGCTCAAAAAATAAAAGGAACACAAACAACACAATGTAACTCCAGGTCAACCACACTACTGAAACCAACCTGTCCAGTTAGGAAGCAACACTGATTTTGAATCACTTTCACTTGCTGTTGTGCAAGTGGAACAGACAACAGGTAGAAATGAGAGGCACTTGCAAGACAACCCCTATAAAGGAGTGCTTCTGCAGGTGGTGACCACACACCTTTTCTCTGCTCTCCTACTTTCTAGCTGATGTTTTGGTCACTTTTGCATTTGGTCAGTTCTCTCACTATAGAGGAAGCATGAGGCGGTGTCTACAACCCACACAAGTTGCTCAGGTAGTGCAGCTTATTCAGGATGGCACATCA
>JAOUQT010303659.1:0-15763 GCA_025769995.1 Xyliphius kryptos | reverse complement strand
TTTTCAACTGAATATATCTAAATATCTAAATATTTTATTCATTTAGATCTAGAATGTGTTCTTTTAGTGTTCCCTTTATTTTTTTGAGCAGTATATATAACCCCTTACCTTGGTCCAGGCATACCTTTCATAATTGTTGCCAAAGCCAATTGAGTTTACCCTGTTTGGTTTGTCTGAATGTTTTTTTTACATATAAATCAAATATTACTGCGGTTGCTTACAAGTGATTATGCCTAAGAATCACTATTATTCACTCGCTTACTTACACACCGCAACCACACCTGTGTCACTGCAATGATGATAATGATCCTCCACTCAGATAATGTCCTGCTCTGTGGGATTTTTAGGTGCTTTTTTTGGAATCCTATTTATTAAAAAGTGTAAAAGTGGAACCAGATGGACTGCAGTCTCTAATTATAGCACTACAAAATTTAACTATATGGTAAGTTGAGCTAATAAGGCGAACTGAGACAATTAGTGTATAAGTTTGTGCACCCACTGTCAAATGTCTGTTACTGTGATTATTTCTTTGAAACATCAGAAAGTGCTTACAGCAAAGCACATCCAGCATGGTCAGGTCTGATTACTGCATGCTGTTACAAGTATTACAGTAAATTATTTTTTTATATATTCACTCCTATTGATTCCTCTTTTTAGATATTAAAAAAAAAATATTTGTTTGAGAATTTCATGACTGTTGATTGTATGATACAAGCCACCAGTTTGGAGCTCTTGCGACAATTTATGCCTTTTGAATTGTGTTTAAAATCATCATCCTGTTGTTTAAGATGTTTCTATTTGTCTTTATTTACACTTTAGACAGTGCTTCAAGAACGTTCTGTTATTTAAATTAATTCACTCTAATGTTTTCTGTACCCCTGACTGCAACAAAAGACCAAAGCCAGATATACCCCCCATGTTTAACATATAAAGTGGTGTGTACACCCTCATCAAAAATTCCTTTATTTACTGTGTACAAAATGTTCTATTTTGGGCTCAGGCCTGTGGGGAAACAGAGTCATAACTACTTGCACTCTTCTTGCATATCTGGTGGAATGTGGCTTGATGGATCCTTCCATGTGTAAACTAGGAGAACTGCACCAAGACCCAGCACTGAGCTTGCTGAAGCATGCCTTAATTCTGCTCAGTTGTGGCTCATTAATTGGCACAGTGCAACACACTTTATACCAGATTATCCTGAGTGGTTGTCAGAGTAACCAAAGGTCAGTATTTACACCCCTTGACCTTCACTGTTCATATTAACTGCTAATTCAAATTTCATATTAAACTAAAAACAGTAACCAGAAAATGCTTTGTGGTTTTTATAGCCTTCTCCTGCCCATGGATGATGAATAGTGACACAAGCAAGAAATATTTGTATAACTTTGAGAGTTGGATCATTTGGCGTTCCCCTACATGACTAAGAACAAATCAATATTAAAGCATTAATTCATTCATTCATTCATTATCCTCTGCTTAATCCTTTTACAAGGGTAGTTTAATTCAAAAACTCATCAATCCAATATTTAGTTGATTCTTTATTTCTTACTGCTAGAACAGCACACAACTAAAATAACACCCAGTTTCATATAATGCTTAACATCTTTTATCCTTATGCCTTTATGTCATCAGCTATTTACGGCAATATAAATTTCGACATGGTGGTATTCAAACTTCGAGCCACAGTCTCGAATGAACTTTGAATCACACATTTAATACTTATCTGAAACAGTTATCAACACTTTAACCTGCAGCAATTTTATTAACAAAAATGTAACATTTCTATTTCTGAAGGTTTGTTGAAGCATAAAGTGCTTTAATCCTAAAATGTGTATTTGAAAATCTAATTTAACAGGTTTCAAGTAGATGTATGTTAAACTTGCCACTTTTGCAAAAGACAACAGGTTTTTTAAACACCTAAATAAAATACAGTTGTTAAAAAACAGTTGTCTTTTGAAAATGTTGCAAGTTCATACCAGGGGTTCAACCTAAAAAAGTTTAAACTTTATTTTGTCTAGTAAAGATATAAATATTGTCTATTACATGTGTAATTAACATTTTTTATTATTAAAATATATATATATATATATATTTCCAGGCAGAACAAAGTAATAATATAATATAAATAATATAAACCAGATTCTGGTAAATTTCTTGTATAATTCAAATTCATTCAAAGTCAGTTTGTTCTGGCAGGATTGTCTTAGCCTTCTTCCCATTCACTGCTTAACAAATATCATTTATAAGTAAAGAATAATCTCCGTTGTTTTTACTCGAACTATAAATTTCCACTTTCTTTAAAACTAAATATATTGTTATATCATGATGATGGCTTAAGGGTTTAGACCGACGCTTTTGGCAAATTACTGTCTTTTTTAATACGCTAGAAACACTTTGATGTGGGGAGATGCTCTTGGCCTAGGTTTTAGAGTGCAAACACTGTCGTTAACCTGATCTTTGTATTTGATTTACTGTTCCACATACTGGTTTTGAGGGAAGTGCATATTTTACATGCTTTAAATTCACTTTGGTCTAAAGGTGGAGCAAATATGGGCAGTTTACATCCGTCCCATTGTTCTAGCTCTGGGTGAGAGGCGCATCCGTGAAGCTGTACTTACCATAACATCTTTGAAAGTACTTTAAATAAATGATTGTAAAATAAGTTGTGGCTGTAAAGTTATTTTAAGGATAAGGGATGGAGGACTTCAGTATACAAATCTTGTATTGATTAGTTTTATATTTTTTCTTTAAGCTGGCATTATGTGTTTTAAGGAGCTCCTAGATTCCCATTCTTCCCTCTCTCAGCAATTAATGAAGCATCCTGCCCCTGGGGGGTTGTTTTCCTTGGGAAAAGGTTGTGGAAGTGGTAACATAGGGTTTTGCATTTATTCAATTGTTGTACGAGAGAAACAAAATAACTTTAATTAGATCTTTAATTAGATGCACACAGGATGTGTGTTTTTATATCTGTTTTTAAGGCTCTATTGTTTTATTTTTAAGTCGATCAGCGTAATTGTAATTATACAATAATAAAACCTGTCCAATAACTTCTGGAACATTTATGTAAAATGTTTAAACCTGTAAAATGTTTAAAGTTTTAATTACAAATCTATATAATTACAAATAAATACAAGAAACAAATGTTTTCTGCAATAATAACTTAATATTGCACTGATCTGCATTCAAGAGCAAAATACAAATATCACACATGCCCTGAGCAGTATATTTTTACAACTTAATATTTACATTTTTACATTGTGCCTGGTTTTAAAAATAATTTAAAAGTACTTTAGGCTATACAAAGAAAACTTGCACTGCCATATTTTAAATTTAAATCTTTAAAATTAGACCCAGCAATGGATTGGAGCCCTGTGTTGTGTATCTGCTTTGCACCAAAAACATTCAAAACATTCAACTGAGTGGTAGCTCAGTTGTTAGGGTGTTGTGTTATCAATCTGAAGATTGTAAGTTCACATCCCACTGAGGTTACCAGTGTGGGTCTTAAGCTAGACTCTTAACCTTAAGTGCTCCAGGGATACACAGGTATCAACCCTGTGTTATGACCCTGAACATCAAGTTGGAATAGTTGTAAGTCGCTTTGAATAAAAAAGTCTGCAAAATGACCAAATGCAAATACATTCTTCCCTAGATTGGCATGAGAAACACTTCCATGACCCTAGTAGAAAAATAAGTGGAACACAATAAAATGAGATGATCCATAAATGGTAAAAGTACTAAATTCTTTGTGATTATGTGCTAAAAACATTGTCTTTAGACCGAGGGACAATCCGAACAGTTGAACTATAAACCACCCTTTCTGGTAAAGACTAAGCCTTTGTTGGATTTTTTTAACATCAAATAAATTGGAAACTTCTATCAGTTGTTTGTTAAAGTTAAACTAATGAGTTTCATTTTTAGAACCTGTCCCAATTTCTATAAGAATGTTGTTTGTAAAATAAGATTAAGCTTGTCTTGTATTAGTTATCAGCATTTTTACAGCCAACCTGAGGCAATTGTTGAAGTAGTCATAATATGTTATTTAATTCCTGACATTTCAATGACATGTACAACTTTGAGACTTCTTTCCTGATTTCCCTATGTATGGAAAAATAGCAAGTGTGCGTGAGCATCCTGGCATCAATTGGGTTTATGCCCAGAATATGATGACCTCTTACCTCCCTAACATCCTTCCCATGTTTGCTTATTTAAAGACAGGACCTGGATATTAATAAATTATACCTAATTTAAGCTGTTTAAGACATTTTGTTTACTTTATGTGTACACAACTTAGCATGTTACATTTGACACACCCAAGACCTATGCTGAAAGGCACTTTGGTCTCTAAGGAAGGCCAGGGTTTGGATAGTTGAGCGAGCCTTCCTTTACCGCTCACCGAGGTATTGTCCTGGTGACAGACAGACTGCCGACACATCACCCTAATCAGGAAGCTTGTCTCCTTGGCCAAGAAGCAGGGAAAAGGCATTTATCAGAGATACATAACGAAAACATCTCAGAAGATGCAAAGGTGAATACTACATTTGAAAACATTTGTTTAGTAGCATTTCTTAAAACCAGTATTGATTTTTTTAGTCATGACATAATGTTATGACTTTAAAAAATATAATGCATACTATAAATACTTCATGCATACGGGTATTTTATTGTAAATTACTTTTTGAGGATGCTACTTTTAAAACTGATGTTGTGCAACTGTTGTTAATCAGTAAATTATTGTATTTGTTTGAAGTAAAATTTTATTACAATAATACAATGAGATTCTCTTGGTGGGTGGCACGATGGGTTAGTTAGCACATCTCTCAGCGCAAGGGATCCAGGTTCCAATCCCATTCTTAGTAGAGTTTCCTCCACTTTCTCTTTTTCTCCCACAGTCCAAATACGTGGATTTAAAGAAAAATGGTTGCTCAAGTTGTCCTTTCTAAAATGCCCCCATGTAGTGGGGTGTATCTGCCCAGAGACTGAAACCTTCACCCCTGAATGGACATGAGAATCAGATAAGATGAAATATGAGATTTTCTTGGTTACATGTCACATGCATTAAACAACATTTGCATCCTGTTTATTTTTTAGAACTGGATATTCGGTTTGTTATAAAGTAATTAGCATAATAATTTGATCAAAAATCATCAAATGTCATATGGGAAAGGTAAAAGTAAAATATTGTCTTAACTGAGTGTGAATTTGTAAAAATGTAAAAGTGAATGATTTCACACATGATGTATAAATATAGATATCTTTATTTATGCTTGGTTAATATTAAAATACATATTGAATGCATAAAACGTACAATTCAGTGCATACATTTCAATTGTGAACACATTGGACATTGATTTGTAAATGTATTCGGTATTGTGGATTGTCTGGTTAGTGGTTTATCAATCACTGAAGCAATACCGGAATATAAAAACAGTTTTCTCCTTTTGGTGATTCGCTGGCCTGACAAATGCAAGTCATGAATTTCCTTCCTTTTTTATATAACACAGTTGTAAAACACATGGTTATGTAAAATATGCACGTCTTTTATAACTTAAGGTGATATACATAGTGACCAGCCTGTTTATATGTACTTAATAGCCTATTTGTTTAGCCTGCACTGCAAGCTAGGTCATAGCACAAATATAGTAACATTAGAAAAAAGACACACAACTATCATGTGAAGTGTTAAAAGATTAAAACCTGTTATAAAATGTGTAACCAAGTATTAAGGAGGCACTGGGCAGAAAAAAAATCTGTTGTTTCTGATTATAAGTAAATGGGTAAGTTATTGTAACATTATAACAACATACTGTTTTAAAAGGTCTAGTTATCTCTAGAAACAGAGATTATGGAATTATTATACAGCTCAGTGGTTAGGGTACTGGGATAGCAATCCATGGGTTGTGGGTTTAAGTCCCAGGTTCACTTAAGTTGCCAAAGGAGGCCCTTGAGCAAGACCCTTAACACTCATTGCTCCAGAGATACTTTAAACCTGTGTTCTGACCCCAACCATCAACCATCAAGTCACTTGTAAGTTGCTTTGGATAAAACATGTCTGCTAAATAAACAAATGCAAATTCTATGTAAAATTCCAAATAATATAAAATCTCTCCTATATTGTTTAAATGTTTTAGTTTACTGCATGTGGGATATTTGAAACATTTGATTTGTCTTAAATTCATTTTAATAATATCCCAATATTTAGCAAATTATAGAACAGGTCCTGCCACATATGAGAGCTCAACAGAGCATTGTTCTCAATATTATTAAATGTTAGTGATTAGATAAATACAGAAAAGCAAGTGATTATTTTTTTGTATTTCAGTGGTGCATTTGGTTGCTGTAAGATGTGCTAATTAGTATTTGTGTTACAACCTGAATGTGTCATTATTACATACTCCATGTATTTCCAATCAAGCTAAATTACACTGAGCCTCTGCTCTGTGTTCTTCTGTTGTGGCCGAGCCTGTCTACATAAGTTTTAAATTTCACAACAAATTAGGCATGTCAATATGTGGTCACCCGCCAAAATGCAAGCCCTGCTTGCTGTCTGTGCAACACAATCTGGATGACACGAGACAAATGAATGTTTCCTAAAACTCTTTTTACACAGCAAGGATTGAGATTTACTGATTGCTGGCATAGCTGTATGTGTGAAGGTACATATGCGCATCTGTTGTACCCAACTGTGATCTTGCCAACCCCCTAGTTTTAAGTCTGTTTGGGTCCCATGTGTAAATTAAGCAGTTAACAGCCAAAAGCAGACCCCTACAGTGTGAACGCCGACACAGTGATGATGTTTCTATTAAACTTTTGACGCGAAATAAAAAAACACTTAACATCAGAGCAAGACAAGACAATAGGGAAAAAAACAAGATTCCTTAACATCTTTGGTAAAAGCCAGTGCTGGAAGATCTAAAAACGAAAAACGTGAAAAAAATAGTTCATGAACAAAATATGCAATTTTTATGCAATTTACAACTGACACACTTTTAAAATATATAATCTAACTTGTAATCCCTTGATATGGGCTGCACGTGTGAAAAACTAAAACTTTGCATGTTCATATTAAATTTTTCAGACCAGATTTGATGTATAAAAGCATAAATGTGTATAATAATGCACATAATCTAAGTATGCTGTCAGTTTCATTTCGATTCCAATTAAAGCAACCCATTTGATTTGGAAATGCAATCCACTTAGTTGCAATAATGCTATTCACTTTAAAAGATGACAAAAGGCAAAAAAGGCAAAAAAAGTGAGAAAAGTTGCAAAATAGATTGAGTTGAGTACCTAAAATGCACATTATAGAATTTAAATTAATATCATTGGAGGGGCATGTTGATTATGTAGGTAGTTTGTTAAATCACGAATTAGCTTCAGTTACTGTCAAGGTTTCAGTGTTGAATCTGCTCATACAAGTTTTGGTGTCCGTGTCAAGAGTAAATCGATTCAGCATTTCTTGAAAAGTTCAAGCTAGATTTTAACTTAAACCAGTCTGTTGTTCCTAGAATGATCTAACTGTCAACTCTCCATCCTGGATAATAAGACATCGAATCCATCTAAATGTTACAATGCACCAGAAATAAATATGCAAATATTACTGTAAAAAAGGTGTTTTAAAAAAATAATGTGCATAGGTATCTCTGGCATCCCAAGAATAATATTCCAAAAAGTTATTTTGTTGTTATTGATAAAAATGTCTAGTTCTGCCCAGTGATGGATTAGTGCCCTGTTCTGTGTGTATCTAAAATGTTCTCCCATGGATAGGCATGGGCAACCCCTCATGGCCCTAGTATTGGATTAAATAAAAAACAATGGATGGCTATGTTTAGTTCTTTAAATCGGACTGTTTCCATAAAGAATTTAAGATAGAAGCACATTAAAGAGAACTTTTTTCCCTACATTTTAATTCTGACTGAAAAAATCTTTTGAAAGTTATTCAACATATTAATGATAAGTTGTGCTTTGGATGGAGAAATTCATGACAGCTGAATCATGTGCTTTTCTTTTCACAGTAGATAGAAGAAATACCTGAGGTGTTCTATAGCCATATTTGTTTGTCTCAGTGCTGTACAGCAACATTATCATTACACAAGAGCATCACTTATTATTGTACAGTGGTAGATCATAAGCTAAAGAGGGTCCAGATAAATATAAAATAGCAATGTATAACAACATGTCCAACTTTACCATAAATTATCTGGTACAGTAATAAGGATCAAAAAGATAAAAGACTGAATAAAATAAAGCTAAATAGTGTGTGAGCAGTAAGTGGTTGTGTTCAGGGCTTTGAAATAGTCTATGGCTAACGAGAAGTTCAGATAGGTGGTGTGGAATAACGGACAACGTAGTTGTAGTCAGGTGGAGGGCTGTGGCACTCCAACTCTTGATCCAGAGAGGACTCTTCCAGACTAAAGTCCAGTGAAGGCACGGGAGGTGAATATTTTTCATTGTCTGACTCTGAGAGGACTGACTCCTTACTCTTACTCTTCAACCTAAAAGAGTAGGCACACAAATAAACCCCATTACATCATGTTATGTGCACTGAAGGAATCGATTTCATGCTTCTTCATATGCTTCAGTGAAATAAAACCCTCAATGGAATGGTATTGTTTACATTTTGCTATGGTTTTTTTCTGGAGTCTTTGCCAAAGGCACCAGGTCAAGCACTAGTAAATTAATCATTGTAAGTGTAAATGTGTGCATGATGTGAATATTTAGAGTATTATTTATGTACAGCATGGCCTGCATGGCTTTTCTATGGCTTTTGAGAGCGCATACGCTTTTGTAAGGCATTGATGTTGAGGCACATGTATGCATTGAATGAGAAGTGCCAGGTGGAATACATGCACACAATGCAGATGGGACCAAGACAGAGCAGTTAAGCTTTACAAGGTCAAAGGTGGCAGTGATCGAGTGGTCTCTTAACAGGGGCCACCTCCTATAATGTATAGATTATTCTCTGCATGCCTTGAGTGGCTCTTTTTACCCCAGCAGAGAGGCCATGGTAACACGGGAGAGGCACTGCCAACTGTTTGTGTGCTTTAGCCAGCTTTTGTGCATCTAAAGAGCAATGGTTATAGGAGAGCACTGTAAATAGGACATATGGAATGAGGGTGACACAATAGCTGTGTAAAGTGGTGAAGCAGGGGATTCCAATAAAACTTATTTGTTGCGCCTTTAATCACACAAGTACATACCAAAAAAACAAAGGCAAATATTTACTTTAGACAAAAATCTACTTTAAATAATGCTTGGGGTAGTGCCAGGGGGATAGGGTTGAAGTGTGTGTGTGTGTGTTTTTTTATATAACTTTCACAAAAGCCTGTATTAAAACATAAACACTGAAGACATAAATAGGCCATTTAAATATCACATATCCATAAAGTTTTTTTGTTAAGGGGGCTTGTTTTACCCATATTTTCCCTAAAGTTCAAAACATCAGCTAGAGTAAGACAAATAGCTAAACGGTTATGTGAATCTGACAGCATCCATTAAGAGCTCTCACTGTGCTGTGATTTGTGCAGGGAGCACTCCAGGCATTTCTATGATCTTCTAAGCACCATTTGTAGAATGCAATTTGCCAAGGGGACTGAACTGCTGACAGAAACTTGGCAACACATTTAAATGGCTAACGTCCTATTGTTTCCAACTGACCTAAACCAGTCTAGTGTGCTCGTGTTTTTAGTTTAGTAAGTTATATAGTGAGTGCCACGCAGGCAGTGAAGACAAAGACATTAGTCAACAGACCCTGTAGCCAAATTTAATGAGCCACACTTCCAACCATTCTTTTGTTGTGTAGCTGCTGGCCTTGTCACCTTAAACAATATCCCTCCACAGTTTTATTGTCTCAAAGCCACTCTTGCCACAGCCAACCTTCAAAAAGTGGGAGGTAGTGACTGGAATCAGAGTAACAGCAGCAGGATGTGACAAAATTTGTACAACGATCCTGTCATCCACATTCCTACCCAGTAGGTGGGTTGTCAGGGATAATTCTGCGCACCAAAGTGGTGATGTTATATCAGGGATTAAACAACATTAATTTTGCACTCACGCCAGAGCGATGATGCTTAAAGGGCGGGTCAGTGAGTCCAAATGCTTCAGGTTCTTTAAATCATCAGAAGAAAGCCCCATGCCACTGTCTGACTGTCCTCCCTGTGACAAAAATTGTGGAAAACAAATGTGAAATTAGTTGGAATTTTGTTATCTTACCAGAAGCCACTCATTCATCTAAAAGGTATGTGGGTATAAACGTGCAGAGTGTGAAATCCTGTCCCTCACCCCAAGGATGTCATTTATTCCATTCTCCATTGTAACTTCATCAAAGGTTTTAACGCTGTCTGGACGAACTTTTATTTTCCTAAGTGAATAAGAACCAACAAGGGTAAGGTTAAAAACTTCTAAACAAAGTGGAAAGTTCTTTTTGTTATTAAATCATTCAATGGCATAAATTTGCATTATATTTGACACAATGTCCACATGTGGTTTTCAATTATGTAATGACAATCAGATTTTATTGCTTTTACAGTAGCAGACTGTGGGAGCAGTGGGATATCATACATAGTTATAGTCTCTTTTGTAGAAATAACAGGATGCTGAAATTAATCATCAATATTCAGTACTTGAATTGTGTTTTTGTTCTTATTCACAGGTCGAATGTGAACACCCATCCACTCAACCAGTCAGCAAAGGTCTGTGTGTGCATTATTATTTTTATCATTTCCGTTTTTTTTGTAAAAACGAGACCCTGTATTTATACACTGTTCAAACATTTTTTGTGGCTTTAAAACTCCATAGTTCCTGCATTTGTGTGATACATGAAAAAATTAAAGCATTTCAGTATGAATATATGCAGCTTAATATAAAAAATTCCTGGAGAACATAAATCTAATACATGGATACACAGGCTGATTAAATGGAAAACTGATGTCAACTTTTCAGTTGAAGAAAATACATCAAATCTAATAAAAATTCCAAAGGCAATATTTTTTTCATGTTGCCAATAAAATTAAGACTTTATATTAAAGTATGTCCTGTAATGTTTTTTAAATATTTTTTCAAAATACTGTTTAGGAGCTTAAGGCATAGACAATGAATGTAATGTGTTTTAAAATTAAAATGTATTGGTGTAGACATAGCCTAATTTGCAAATGTAAAACCATGGGATTTTGGACATTTATCTCTTTCTGGAGAAATCAGAGAAAGCACACTATGCTAATTCTACTTAAACCAGGTGTGTGGGTCCCCTGATAATTTGAATTTGCACATGACTATATGATAATATAAAGGAAACCTGATATTAGGAGATAAACATTTGCCATAAGGAACCTTAAGTGACCTGCACATTGGACAAATTTACATAACATGTTCTGAACCAGAGCTTTTTTTTTATTGAGAAATGGATGATGTAACCATAAAGAAACCCAACTCTGTGTTAATGTATCGGTACTGTAAATGTGATAAAGTGTTCACACACTTTTAGATAGATTATGTATTTTTCTGTTAGCTCATTGCTACTCTATAAATTTGTTGAACAAGAAAGATTAAGAGGAGAAGTATGTACAAATAACCAACACTACACTCAAAAAAAAAAACAATAGACCAACAGGATTAATTAGCCTATGTGGTACATTACCATTCTTAAAATATAATTTGTTTTTGACCAGTGAGGTTTTCCTTCCCAAATTTTAAAGAAATAAACAGAAACAGAGAGAACTCGACTAATTCTGTGTCAGAGCTTTCTGCTCCACATGGTGGTTTTGTAAAAATAAACCTAGACATTATTTTCATTTTTTTCTCCCCTTTTCCCATCAGGGTTATCAAAGAGCTGTTTAATTCAGCTGTAGGGATAACTCTTATTGTGGCATTTTCAACACCATTCTAGAGAAATATGCTTAGAAGCCCTGAGAAAATAAGTGTTGAACAAATATTATCTTAAGTAGACATAAATTGTGAGTCTGTGTTTGTGGCTTGAGAGGAAATTCCTTATGGGGCCCACAGTGCAATAAGCGCATGCCTCTCCCCAGTCTAATGTGTACCTGTCTTATCAGGAGCCGGGAAAGGTTCCCCTTTGTTCTGACCCACAATACCCCTGATTTTAGTATGTTTTTGGTTTGAGACGCAGAAAAAAATTGACAATTTTTAATGTGGAGGCATAAAAAATGTTATACTGTTAAAACACATTGCTTGTTTGATGCTAATTCAAGATAGTGTTGCATTATTATAAATTATAATAGATGTAAACTTATATTATATACATACCATGAGCTACCCGAGTCTCTGAGAGAGGCAGGGCGTGTGGAGGTTTCTTTGATAAGGTCTGGTTCGGATGGATCCACTGCTGTTAGCAGTGCTGTGTTAACAGGAATATAATGTTTTCCCTCCTGGTAAAACACAGAGATTAACCATTTACTAAGGCCTTCCTTATAACAATGACATCATCGTGTTTGTTATGTAGAATAATGTAGTTATTTAATTCCAAGTAAGAAAAAGGATCAGTTCCTTAAATCTGTAGTTATCCTGCTACATATAAATTAAAGGCAGCTCTTACACTTAATATCTTTAAAAAATAGGGTGCTTACTGATTAATAAGATGGCAATATAATTATTCACAAAGCACTGCTTTCTTGCTTTTATGTCATATCATCCTTTTTGACAATGTGATATTTTGTAAACTTCTATATATACAGTATATAAAAAAGTCCCAGAACGATGGGATATGCATGACATATCCCTCCCTTCCTAATTCCTAATATGGCCGCAGCTTCACATAAAATAACAAGTCCTTCAATGTTATACAAATTCCTGCATCAGGTAACTATTTTTATCAGCGGCATGTTTCTGGAAAAAATGTCATTGATGAAACTGTTGCTTTCATACTTTGCAACATGGCTGTGGCATTCGTTTGCCAAAATTGGGATACCATTTAAGACGTGCTATCCCTTCTTAGTCATGCAAGCAAAGTTATACAGTCTGCTTAGCAATATGCTGACTACATGAATACTTTATGGTGTATGGAGTTTATGGTGGCGAGGCAGAAAAAGAAAAGGCTCAATTATGTGGCGTATGTTATGCTATAGGCCGTCTGAAGAATCTATATCTAGCACAGTGGCTTAGTGGTTAGCACATTCGTCTCTTTGTGCTGGTTCGAATCACAATTTGGGTGGAGCATCCATGTTCTCTCTGTGTCTGCGTGAGTTTCCTCCGGGTTCTCTGGTTTCCTCCCACAGTCCAAAACAAAGATTCAGGGTAAATTGAATGCTCTAAATTTTAAATGTAATATTGATTATAGACAACAGTATCAGAAACAGACAAGTTACCACTGTTACATACAGAATATAATTTTGTTTTTGCCTTATGCTGTGGCTTGATAGAAGACCATTGAGTTTTGTTAATGAGTTATGTTGTCTTCTCTTTTGTGTTATTTTTAATATGAGATATTATACATAATGAGGTCTGGCATTGACCTGCTGAAATAACCATAGAAATCCAGAATAAATATATTGCAGGTAAAACTTGGTACAACCCCACACCAAATATTGACTTATGCAGCATTAAAAATGCAACTGATAATAGTCAGATTGATCTTTTGCATTTTTTTTCTTTCAGCGTATTACCCTTTATTATTCAGGGGTCTCCAAAGTGATAAACTTGCATATTAGACTTGGCCAAGTGTTGTTTTTTTTTTTATGCCGGATACCCTTCCTGACACAACCCTCACCCTTTACCAGGCTTGGGACACACAAACTATGGGAACAATTTAGAGCAGCCGATTTACCTTAAATCCATATTTTAAGACTGTGGGAGGAAACCGGAGAGCCAACACGGGGAGAACATGGATTAATAGAACTTATTATTTTAATTATTTTTTTATATATTTATAGAAAAGGATTAATTGAGGACTCATTTTATCTGCCTTTTGGACCATCTGAAATGAACTAATATTCAGAACTCTCTGCAGTTCTTGTTATATGACTTTTGAACATAACAGTTGTTCTCATTTCTTAATCCAGCAGTATGTTGTTTAGTTTACAATTTCCTTTCCTTAAAGTTCTTATTGTGTTTACTGCATTTTGCATATATATAACAGAAATATATTTTTTTAATAAGATCATAATTTTATCTTTGAAATGTCTAACGACATGATGGGAAACAGTAAAATTCCATAGTATTTAATTCTATATCCTTCTACAAATCTAAGCTGTAATTGTAAGTCTGGGTAACCAAACCTGAATGGATATTTTTTTTTTTGGTGCTATAGACCCCCCCCCCCACCATTTTCTTTGGCTGAACAAATGAATAGGTTTGTTGAGAGGAGTTTCCCTTTTTAGTTTTTCAGTAACTAAGATTTCTCATGGGCAGTTTACCTCGTCATATCCTTAATGCACCTACGTCTAATCAAAGACACTGATTCCTGGGAGGATCCTTATGATAGTGACTACTTTAGTGAATCAGTACCTGTCTTTTTCATCTTATTTTAAAATTTTTTATTCAAAATATGGCAGTCAGTTAAACTTCTTAGAAGTCTTACTGTAACAATTTAAGGTGACATATTTGACATCTTACTAACCTGCTGCACACTGGCTTGGAGTAGGTCACCCAGTGTTTCCACTAAATCTGTAAATGTGGGCCTCTGCAGTGGCTCTCCATGCCAGCAGTCCAGCATGGTCTGATATCTACAAGAAAGAAAAATCACAAGCAAAGTGACATCAGTGCATTTGATTGATTTATTTATTTCTATTTTTTAAAGATTTTTTTTAAGAATTACATCTGAAATTATGTTTAGACTGATTTACAAGAATTTGTATATTGACCCTTTGTAAAGATGAGTAAATAGATTTATTTATCGATAACTTTTTTGCTGAAGTAGCTGCAAATTACATATGCATTGCCACTACATTTAAAACTTCATATAACCTCCATTTGCAATACAATTTCTTTTTTCTCGATAAGTTAAAAAATTCAATCACAGAATTACAGACATTACTCCTACCTAAACTCCTCAACTATTTCAGGTAACTAGGTGATCACCGGTGCACTATTTGTTGATACTCACCTCACTGTTTATGACAGTGTTTAAGACAATGAACTAAGATTGATTCTGCATACCAGATATTTTGTTGAAGATGGCATGTGTTAGTAGTTTTGTATACTTAAAGACACTAATATGGTATTCTTTCTATTTCTTTTTATCATTTTTTAATTTACCTTTTTTACTGTCTTTCTCACTATGTATCCTTAAACAAACTAGATCATCATAACTCCTGTTGATGTGGACATTTTAAATATTGCCATGTAGAACTATAGCAATGATCCATCCCTACATCTTAAAAGGTTGACACACATCTCCCTTATTTGAGTTGTGTGTTTTTCATGTCCAACACTGACTAATGACTTCTACAGTATGTCACCTCATAAACTATATACCCCAGTGACACAGGAAGTCATGGAATACTACTTAAAAGTTCCTAGAAGGTGATTAACTTAAAAAAAAGAAAAACAGAAACAACAAATTTATTAGAGGTCATCAAACTCTTTCTTCAAAGAATTTACAGGATTCCAAATAATGAACTCTCAATAGTAATTTTTTTTACAGGAATTTTCATTTAAAAGTTGGATATTTACTTATTTATTTAGTCATTTTAGCAAATGGTCAATGTATAACCTTTTTATTTTGTTTTGCTGATATAATGTAAGCATTATACTAACACACTTTCTGCACTCCAGCAATACAACCCCCCCCCCCCCCCCCCCCCCCCCCCCCCTC
>JAOUQT010303651.1:0-15763 GCA_025769995.1 Xyliphius kryptos | reverse complement strand
CACTATGTACACGTGCCCCACGTGCAATAGAATCTGTGGATCCAGGATTGGACTGTTCAGCCATCAAAAAACTCACCGTTAGTGGACAGAGATGGACGTCATCATCGGATTCGATGGACAACCGCAAGCAAGCAAGCGTGTGTGTGTGTGTGTGTGTGTGTGTGTGTGTGTGTGTGTGTGTGTACCAACATGTCACCTTTGTCCACCAAACTTATGTGCCTGTGAGGTAATGACCGTCACATTCTGCATTGCATTTTAGGGCGGTGAGCATAAATATTTAATCACACATAATAAATATTTCCTGACTCTGGTGACAGCTGTGCTAGTTCATCATGCTCTGTGGGTATTTGTGTCAAAGCCCTACCAAAGGTTGTAAAGAAACATGACAAATTTCTGCGCACCTTTCTGTAAATTCACAATGTATAGCATTCAATATGCAGCAGAGTAAAATACAAAATCATACGAAACAAAGAGTAACTGGCAGACAGGATTCTGTGCAAATAATCCGAATAATAGTGTTTTTTGGCAGTGGGTTGCTCTGTGTTGCTAATAATATCTACATGATGTGTGCAAAAAGGTTAGAGAATAAAGCTTTTAAAAAAGATGAATCCTGATAGATCACGAGGGCCTATCCACTGGAAAAAGTAGATCTCAAGCCATAAAACTGTGAACACCCCTGGGTCTATGTACACCCCCAGGTAATTATAATCCTTTACTATCCCAGTCTCATCTCTGTTTTTTTTTTTACCTTTAATTTAAAAGAAATCATCATTATCATAAAATAAATGGAGTATGAAGTGTACTCTGTGGTTTATGGGTTGGAAAGATTAGAGCCTGGACAACAAAAAAAGGCTGACACACCTGTGTCTGCCATATGGCCATTTTACCCCACATTCAGTGCAGCAGTGCGGCTGCAAACGCGCATACACACACACACACACACACACACACACACACACACGTTTCCACAAAGACGAGAAGAGAGAATGAAACAGTGTACAACAGTGAGAGGAAAGTGTTTATGAGGAAACTATGACAAAACACATGAATCGTTTGATGTTAAGGAGAGAGAGTGCAGGGGAAATCGGGGAGGTGTGTGTATGTGCGCGCGCTTGTGTGTGCGTGTGAGCGTCTGTGTACAATGCTTGGAGGAGAGACAGCTCGTGCACGCGCTGAGACGGACATCACGACGTCTCTTCTCGCGCGCTCTGTCAGGATGTAACGACCTGCCGATCAGGAGGATAAGACACATGCGGACGGGTCGGCGGTCAGCGGTCGGCTCAGTGGTTCTCGGTTCGTCGGAAGGGTAACGGTAGCATCCAGACGGCACGCACTTATTTTAATCATCATTGTAATCTATACGGTTAATGAGGGGCGTGGCACTGACGTAACAACACAGCCTTCTGGTGTCCTAACACGTGTGAAGGCGGTTTAGTTGCTCTTTAAAGGACGCGGCATCATCAGCACAACGCCCGATTTGTCGCAGACGGAGTTGAAGTCCGACGTCCAACTCGTGGTCACGACTTTAAAAGTCTTTCATTTGAAACAGTAAGATGTTGCTGATGTTCTTTTCATTTGAGTCTGAAAAGCGTAAAAACTCATGACTGTGTTCTGTGTCGGAGTCTATAGAGTTCTGACGTTAATGCTTTGCAGTCGTTTACTTTAAAATCCGACATAAAGTAATTCAAATCATTTTTTTATAAGATACTTTTATAAGCCATTAATTCTATAGGTATGCGGGACGGTGGCTCAGTGGTAAGCATGTTCTCCCCTCAGCGCTGAGGATTCCCGGTGCGAATCCCATTCTGGAGGAGTTTCCTTTTTCTTCCCGTGTTCATGTCGGTTTTCTCCGGGTTCTGCGGTTTTCTTCCACAGTGCAAAAAATGGGTTCAAGGTCAATTAAATGCTCTAAATTGCCCTGTATAGTGTGGCTGTGTGTGCCCAGCATTGGATTGGCGAGCTGTCCTGGATGTAGCTGCCCAGCGCCCAAAACGTTTTACCACCCCTCCCGCGCCCCTAGTAGAAAATTAAGCATGAGAGAATGAATGAATAATTCTATAAGATTGTGTGAGGTTGCATGTAATTATGTGTTCAATGCTTAAAAACCCTATTGTCTTTACGTACATTTTTGTTTTTCTTCTAATTGCTATTATTTTAATTTTTTTGGTTTCTTGGGTAAACTGTGTTGGACAGCCAAACTTGGAGCATAGGTGCAGCTGGGGAGCATCTTTGCCGATAACGAAAATCACACAGATTGACCTTCAATTTGCCTTATAGTGTGACAACTTCTACCCATTTTTTTTACCCCAGACTACACACATTTTTGTCCAGACATACAGACCCCAAACAAAAAACTTTGCAAATTGGACCCATACGTTATATTAGTTAATTATCAAAACTTGAAAAAAACGCCATGTGCTTGGTATAAAAAAAATCAGCAGAGAATGCTCTTTAATAAGTTGGACTTTTCTTTCCTGTCAGGCTGCTACATACAAGATGATCCATACGTCAAATTTCTAATTTACATAGATCTCAGTGGCCCTGCCGTGCTGAGAATAAACAACCATTTACAATATCAAGCCATTGGCATCATGTGAGCAAGGTGAAGATGTCTAATAGTGCAGAGTTAGTGGACACAGACTCCAGCAGCACCACTGTGTCTGAGCTACTCATACCATTGGAACACACTAATACACCATCACCATGTCACCACCATGTGGAGTGTTGAAAATCATTCACCACCCAAATACATATTCTGTGGTGGTTACAATGTGGTCCTAAGCTTTACAAAACAGATTTAAAAGGTTTGTAGAGAAACAGAGGGATTACAGTCTGTCATTGTGAAACAACAATGTGCATCAGTGAGTAAAGTTGATTGAAGTGATGAGAGTACACATTAGTTCACACCTAAACTATCACAACAACCAGAATCGAACAGCCCCCACTTGTTATGATGATTTCATTGTTTTTTCACATGTTTAATTGATGTTTGCAAATGATTCAGTCAGTGCACGATTCCCTACAGCCATTCATTTCATTTAGTTTCCACCGATGAGCTTCATAACGGCAGCAGTGGGAAATTCTAAACTGTCTTCATTAGCAAGCAGGTGGCAGAGAGGGTCTGAGTAAATAAGGCTAAGAGAGTTGTGTCTTAGTTAATTTTCTATAAATTTAGCTCCAATAGAGTTTGTACTGAATCAGAACTAAAGATTTCACTCAGGAACGATGTTGACACATTACCTTAAATTGTGAGAAGCGTTTTTTGGGGTGTAAACACAGATCATTATTATTATAATCATGGTCTAAATTAAAGGTTCTCACTTGGTCTCAGTAAACTTTTGTGATATACAATCTAGGGCTAGGACGATATGGCCTAAAATCACTATATATTGAGCAGTTCACCTCAATAACAATAAATGGATGATAATTTTAATACACACATACCCCAAAAATAAAGAATTTATAAGGCCAACGTAAATACTTCACAACCATATTGATGGTATAATTCCCTTTTTATTGCCACACACTCACATGACTACCCTACAGAGATCACGGGTGTAATGGAGGCCTCTCTTTCTCTCTTTGTCCATTTTTTCACGATAAAAGATGAGTACAAAATCCAATAAGCATTAATTAATGTTACTTTTAAATTATATTTATATTCACAAGCTGTTCATGACTCACCCAGAATCTACCCATGACCCACTTTTGGGTCACACCCATTTAGACTAGAATCGCTATCTAAATAACAAATTAGTCTGTATATTTCTTGAGGAAGTTATGCTTTTCTATAAAAGATGCAGCTTAAATATTTTCTATGTCCATCATGGATTTATAAATGTCAGGGTGCAGGGTTTTACAGCAAAAAGGTACTGGGTTTGATTCCCAGTCGTTTCTACATGGTGTGCATGTCCTCCCTGTGCCGGAGGGGTTTCTTCAGAGCACTCAAATTTATTTTCACATACTGGTGGAAAAAACAAATACTAATTGCCTGTTACATGTTTGTAACTGCTACTGTCAGTAAACAGCCAGTGATGCCTTGTCAACATTAAACTCCAAAAAAAACTCTATTTATATTTTTATTGGCATATTGATTAAAACTCATTTTAATCAAATCACAGACAGAGGAGACAAATTTTTTTAGATGCCTCTAGGACTCGGCTACTGTTACATTTAATTGAATTCTATTCTCTTGTCATACAGACAGAAAACCCAACCTTATCGAGAAAATCCTTTTCAGAAGGTTTGCCACCAAATTACAGTCATGCAGAGGAAAGAAAGAGATAAAATCTTAGAAAAGCCGTGTGTTTAGGGGTACACAACTATCCTGTTATATTTCTTGATTAGGGAATAAATAGTTGTTTCCGGTGCTTAAATAATACATAGTTAGTTTAAAGTCCAATGATAACCTGGATGAGTAAACATCCATGTGCATTTTACTTCGAGGGACAGAAACTGACTTCTTATTTGTCTAGTTGTGTGTAAGATTTGCTAATATGAATAAATGTTTCTCGCTGCACTAAATATGTAGTAAATAACAAATTGCTATTTACTCTTTTACTGTTTTCTCAGATTTTAGGTTTTTATTTTCTATTCAACACATCATCATTGGTGTAATGACTCTGGAACCAACTGTATTAAATTTAGTTTTGCCCGAGCCCTAAATATTAAATCAAATGCTATAAATCCTTGCAATCATCCTCTCCCACTTGTGCACTTGTCTGGAGTTCAGTTCTTCCGGATATTTATGAAGATAATACTTGAACAGTTGCCAGATTGTAATTACCTTCAATGTCATAAATACAGATTTGCAAAATCCATAAACGGAAGGTAATTAAATTACAGCTTCAATCTTCTCGCCTCATTGGTGCTAACTGTTCCATTAACTGGGTGAGTTTGTGTAGGTGATGTTAAGTGCCTCTCATAGTCGAATGCAGCCATGAAATTATGTATTTTTTAATTGATTTTGCATCACATACTGGTCGACACATCAGCTTCAGACTTAGTAAACAGCTTCGACACTTCTGTAAATTCACTACGTTAGACAAACATCAGTAGAAGTACTGAGTCACATTTCTTAATCATGGAATTCAGGTGTTCCATTAGGACAGGTGTATAAAATTGAACACCTAGTCAGGCATTATGGATGGTTGCATGTGTCTGACTTTGTGGGAACAGTTAGGAAAGGGCCTTTTTTATTTGGCGGCATGACTGAAGTTGGTTGGTTTTAACCCCATTAAGGACTTTTTGGATGCGGTAGCTTAGTGGTTTTGGGCCATCAATCTAAATGTTTGGGGATTTAAACCCAAAGTTTACCAAAGTTGACAATGTGGGCCCTTGTTTAAGCCATTCAATCCTCATCCTTCAATCCTGGACTCTGACCCCAGCCAACAAAAATTTTACCCTGGACGGGTATGGGAAACTTCCCTGCTACCCTAGTAGAGGATTAAGCGGAAGATAATAAATGAATGTGAACCAAGTCCTCTCACCCAACATCAGTCCCTGACCTCATAAGTGCTCTTCTGAATAAATGGCATAAAATCCTCAGTGATTTCTCTCCCCCTGTAGCTGCTCTCATTTAGTAGAAGGTACTGACTTTGGCCTACAGGACAGTCTCTGGATCTGCCCCCTCTTACCTTGAACCCATTTTTCCAATTCGTTCCCTGTGCGCTAGTGATGAATGTTGCCTGGAGATTCCAACTCACCGGGGTGCAACTTCTCACTCCATTTCATTCACCACTGCTAAATGCTGGAACAATTTTCCCAACACCATCATTCAGAATGTTCAAGAAACTTCTCAAAACACCTCTCTTCCACAGACACTTGTTATAACAAACAAAAAAACAAAAAAAAAAAAACAGATCGAGTAATGCACAGCTTTTGATACTACAGTGGGGTTGTTTTTTTTTAACTACTGACTTGTTTTGTTTTCTCATTTGTAAGTACCTTTGGATAAGAGCGTCTGCTAAATGATTAAATGTAAAGTAGTTATGACACCTCAAAATCTTGTTTATGTTTTCCGAAAGAGTTTCATATTATAACTCTTTTAGTTTTATGGTTTATTTAAAATATAAATTTACTTCACAATATATAAGTTGTTTTGTTGTCTTTTTAACTTCTTACAGGAAGCAGCGAAATCCAGCAAAACAAAGATGTACTCAGCCAAATCCAAAGGTGTTCGGCGGCCCGTCTGTTTTACTCATGAACTGAAGATAGAAGTTGATCAAAGTTCATCTTGCTTCAGAGAGAAAACTGTGTGACTTTAAATAAAAAGACATGAGGATGGAACTCAAAGCAGAACCAGGGGACGTGGGATGCGATCACCCTCCTCCACTCCAGGTGTTCGCTCACACATCAACTCTGCATGGAATCGCTCACATTTTCTCCCACGAAAGAGTAACTGTTAGGTGCTGCTTGTGGCTCTTCTTCTTCCTTGGCTCGTTGGCCTTTCTGCTGTACGTTTGCATTGATCGTGTTCAGTTTTACTTGGAGTATCCATATGTTACCAAAGTGGACGAGATCGCCACGCCCGTAATGCTCTTCCCTGCAGTGACCATCTGCAACCTCAATGCCTTTCGCTTCAGCAAGGTCACGCGCAATGATCTTTACCATGCAGGAGAGCTGCTCACGATGCTCAACCCCAGGTGTGTATTCCATACTGCTTTATTAAATATAACTTTAATACGATTCATTCAGATATACACTTACCGGCTACTTTATTAGCTGCATCTCATTGTTCATTCGTTCAACTTTGTATGTATATGGACATTGTAGTTCTATAATCCCTTCCTGTAGTCCATCTGTTTCTGTATATTCTTTGTAAGTTTTTCTTATAGTCACATATTTTTGAAGTTTCTTTATTTTTGTTTGATTCTCATTTGCTTAATTTTTAGAAATCTATTCTTGTTTTTTTATTTAAATACCAATAGTTTAGTTTAGTTTAGTGGTTTACGGACTGTGTGCCATTTTTTTTATCTTCTCTAATTGTTCTTTGGAGAATTTCCCTCATCTTTTAACATGTTTTGGCATTCCAGTGGCTAAAGTGTTTTCAGGAATATGCAAATGAGAACAAAACATTTTTCTGTGGCTTCCAGCGAGCCTTACTTGACAAGTATGATGTGATCTTTGGCTCTCGTGAGACTAAACACCAGATGCGAGTCTCACTGTGAGAAAGGTGTGAGGTTAATACTCCGGCCAAAGTGTGGTGGAGTGCAACACTGACTGCATGAAAAGCAGCTAGTCTCAGCATGCAGGCCCAGCGGGGCGTGTGCTTTAGTGCTTGCCTGGCAGAGACAAGGATGTGGTGCCTGTTTAGTTCATGGCATCCCATCACTGTTATTTTTGGGAGCAGTCATTAGAAAACAGGTTCGAAAATAATATTATATTATTATATATTATATTTTCTATACCGTGATTTTGTATCAGGGTACTGTAGTATCAAGATTCTGTATGCACTATATGTAATATATAACCGTTGATCATAGCAGTGGTGGTCCTGGTAAAGACCTAACCTCTTTTTTAGAGCTTGGTCAGCTTTAGATTTATAATACAGGTATATTTCGGGTCTCTTATTGTCCCGTCAAATGATATTTTGGGATGAATGCTTTCTGAAGTGTTCAGTGACTAAAATCCTAAACTTTTGCTGTAGAAAAACAGAAATCAGCATTGTGAGACTACACCTGTGATGTTTCTGTTTGTAAACTTCGACTGCTTATTCCATATGGAAAACAATCACAGAAGGTTTACTAGCGAGCTGTAATGATTTCTCTCTTGCTTTTTCCCTCAGCATGATTTTATCAAACATGGCATTTAATTCTCTGCTTCTTCCATTTAAGATATGAGATCCGGGATGTTCATCTGGTGGAGGAGAGTGTGCTGGAGGCGCTGAAGGTTAAAGCTGACTTTCAGAACTTTAAACCTCGTCCCTTTAACATGCTGGAGTTTTATAACCGGACGGGACATGACCTCAGAGACATGCTTCTCTCATGCCACTTCAGGGGCAAACCATGCAGGCCTGAAGACTTCAAAGTGGTGAGTGTGTGCCTTTATGAGCCCAAAACACACCCAAAAGAGGTTTTAAAAACTAGGAAAATGTTCCTGTAGTGTTAAACACTAGGTCCAAAGTCTGCCATTTCATGTTTGAAAAACCTACACAGAACAATGAGGTACCACTAGTTTTGGTGTACAATGTACTGATCATCAACATGGGAATAAATTTGAAGGCTTTGTTTTTATTATTTTATTTGGCGTCCTTCTTATTTTGTGCTTTTTATAAGTATTGGAATGACAAATTGAAGTCATAAGCACTATTGTTTCTGCAGCTTTCGCTCATCATGCATTGCTGAAACAGTGCAAAGTGCATTTTCTTTAAAATTGCTGTTTGTTTCTTTTATGTTGTATTTATGTCGTGTTTATGGGTTCAGTGCCATCAGTGTTGGCGGTGAGTAACGGAGTAATAGGACATGACAGAACATTATTTAAGTCTCCCATGCAGTGAGACTTGCACTAAAGTGTTTTCAGTATTCGCTGGCTGGGCTTGTCAGTATCATTTTGTGGAAATTAAGACGAGACTGCTTCTTCAACCTGGTACCTTGAGCTCTTCGGATTTATATTCCAGCTGCAGTGATAAGTTCAGTCCCACCAGGATGCTCGAGGGATGTGCAATGAACCATATGTTGTCTAAGGTGGCAGAGTTACAGAGGTTCATTGAATAGTGTTGCCACCTAACAAGAAGTGCCTTAGATGCACAGCATCAGATCCCCAGTTCTGCATGAAATATTCTGAGTACATTGTGCAGAATATTCAATATATAATGTAGTAAATAGTTAGAAGAGAGGATGCTCCTTAGTCATTTCAGTAGTAAGCTTATATTTAGATTTTTAGCAGCATGCTAATATTATTGTATATTTGATATTGCACTGAAATGACTTTAATGGCTACAGTAGACATTATATCATTTTGATTGAAAGCAAGGATAGACTGATTATCAGCTTCACAGGCTGCTATAAAAACAAATAACCCTGTCCAGTTTTAATTTAACAGGAGAACCAAGCTAAGCAGGAGCTCTAGGGTGATGAGCCCCATGCGAGTTGGTAGCTGCGGTTTGCCCTGTGTAGTAAACATTGACTGAAGAAATCCTATTATGATTTTTATTCTGGGTTTTTATTGTAATTTAACATATTGTCATGTGATATCTGGTTTGGTATTAATCTTAAACCAGCTCATAATTTATAGTCTCCAAATATACCAATCATATCTATAGTTTATTGCATTTCATTAAACAGGTAGTTCTGCTCCTACCTGTTTCTTGTGATTTATTTACAGCACAGTTAATCTTAAAAAACTGATTTGCAGCGTAAGTGTGTTTGTACCACAGAGGCTGTGCCCTACTTAAACCTCACAACGCAGCATATATTTTCAACATGGACTCACATTTGCATGTGTACAGGAGGAGCACTGAATCTCAGTACACAATGTGCTTTCACTCTAACTGTCCCTGGTTTAATTTCACTGAAAACTCTAATACATCAGCTTTCAGATGAGGGCCGTCATTTACCTTCATTTTTTCCCCCCTTGGGCAACTTTAAGCTCCCCAAGCGAATTCAAATTACTGTAGCCCACAGCTTATGAAATAAATCAGTGTTAAATATTAAATTTGGCGAAAGGTGTGCTGGGAAATTTGTAGCGTTCCCAGACTCTCGCTCTTTTCTTTGTCTGACTTGTTGCTGAGGGGAAAATAGCTTTGCAAATAGAACCAGGGAGAATTTCACCTGGCATTCACATCTTTTTCACTTCAAGTCATCTGAGAACAACTCTTGATGGACCCATTATTACATAAAGAAATGGATTTTCACCTCAGTAGGTCATTGTTGGAAATCCAAACGACTTGAATATTAATAATGCCTGGTTAAAAAGTCAACTAATAAAACTTGTTTAAAACATAAAACTGTGTTAAAGTTACTTTAGATTCACAGATTATTATATAGCTAAAATTACAGTATACAGCAATAGATTAGCACCTGAGACGTTCTGCCTGTGCCCTATTAATGAGCTGGGTAGGTTTCAGAACCCCTAAAACCCTGGCACATGCCTTTTTATAATTCTGTTCAGGTTTGCCACAGATGTTTAAAATTTAAGCACCTGGCCATGTATTCTGGACAACTTTATGTGTAGAAAAACACTTTGGGAAAGGTTTTATACTGTTTCATCAGTTCATCATTTCATCAGCTCTAGTGTTCATAATGACTGACCCACACAAAGCCCTGACCTCAAACCCAACCAGCATCTTTGGGATAAACTAGTTCATCCAACATCGGTATATAACCTAACAAATGCTTTTCTGAATAAATAGTCCAAAATTCCCACGGACACTCCAAATTTTTGCAAAAAGACTTCCCTACGGAGTAAAAACTGTAATAGCTGCCAAAGAAAAAGGGACGACACTAATTTAGATCTCGATGCTATTAAAGCTCCTTTAGTTGTGTTGTGTCTCTATAGTTTCATCCATATGGTGTATTTCTGTAAATAGTTGCAGTCAACTTATTTTCTCTCATGTTAGTGAAGAGGAGTGTTGTGAGTGCGTTTGTGCTCATGCGTATTGAACATTAAAAGTCAGAGTCAGTTAAAGTGTTACATTCAGTTAGAACAGATGCACTACAGAAACCAAACTGTGCTGGAAAACAAACAACGTCTGTTGCAACTTCTTTCGGCAAACCAGACATGTTGTTTTGATTTGTCTCAAATCCCAATCTGCCTACACCGTCTAAATAACCTTCCTCAGAAGCTCTTGACTCACCAATCTGCATTGATTTATCTGTTCGGTCTGCAAAACACATCTAATAAAACATGCACTTCTTGATTACAGTTGTCACGCTTTCACTATCACCTCTGACGCAGCTGCGCAGAAACATGCGCAAAGCCGATGTGCGCAAACACACCGGAAGGAGCCAGGCAACACCAGTGAGTAGATGATGGAGGTTTTATTAACAAAAAAAGCAAACTAACAGAGGTATGGGACAGTGGGGTAATCAAAACACACTTGGGGCTGGATGGCCTCCGGCGGACACACTTGGGGCTGGACGGCCCCATCTGAGGTCACCCTAATGGCAGTAAGGATGCTGCTGGCGGGTGGTGTGACATTAGCTGAGAGAGTGTAACGGTCTCCCGTGAAAAGGCAGGTACTGTTTTCCACACTGTCAGCGGTGGTCTCAGCCTTGATGCCCCCACTGCAGACCATTAGTCGCCAGTAAGAGCGCTGGTGGAACGACCTGCGCCCCCCTGCTCAGTCACCTGCACACAAAACAGATACGACAGGAGACCAGCAAGAAATGCACACACTTCAGGATCCACATACTTAGGAACACATGCTGCAGGCTCCACACAAACACAGGGACACACACTGCAGGCTCCACACGCACAGGGACACTGGGTTCAGAGACACGCTCCACGGGCACTGCACTCTCCCACACACGCACCTCACGCTCATGGACACGCACCTAGGGCACCGAATGCTCACACTTACGCAGACTAGGTTCAGAGACACGCTCCACGGGCACCGCATGCTCCTGCACACATTTCATGCTCAGGGACATGCACCTCGGGTACCGCACGCTCACACACACGCACCTCATTCTTAGGGACCTTCCGATCCCACCCATCAGGTGATTCGGGATTTAACCCCCCCAGGTTTCTTTTCGCTGTCGACGGGGAGCAGCTGGCCCCCGAGAAACCCGCAGCGAAAACTCTTAATCGGATCCAACTCCAAGAGTGTGCCTCAAGGGGCGTGCTCAGAACGAGCAGCGTGTTTGTGCTGGGACCCGCTTAGTAGCACACCGGGCAAAGTTGGAAAAACGCCCGGAGGGGTCAAGACCACGGAGGAATGTACTCGGTCAGAAAGATTTCCAAGCCATCATCATCGGAGGAATAAACCTCCTCAGCGCCTAAATAACCCCCCAACAACGCAATACAGCACATCCTCCTCCCACTAGCTCAAACGCGCCATACCCTAGCGCCACCAAAAAAAACCCAGAAATTCAAAAAGCAAATACCTCACCTGGGTTCCTGAACTCCTAAGTAATGGCACATCTTAATGTCACGCTTTCGCCATCACCTCTGATGCAGAAACATGCACAGAGCCGATGCGCGCAAACAGGCCAGAGTGAGCCAGGCAACACCAGTGAGTAGATGGGGGCAGGGGGAAGGGTATTAACAAAAAGAGCTAACTAACAGAGGTATTGGACAATGGGGTAACCAAAACATAAGACGTGCGTAGCGGACAGGGAGACACAGAACTAAATACACGGAACACCTGGTCTCATGACTAAAACCAACCAAAAGGACAAAACAGATGATTAACAATACGGTGACTGAAACAAGGTAAATTAACACAAATGATCAGGTGTCTGAGGCACCGGTAACAACAGTACAAAAACTCTATTTGATAAATCACTGACACGACGAAACATTAGAGCTCAATTGAAGTATGGATGAGCCTTTGTTCAAATACAGAACCAGTCAAAAGTTTGCTTGACTGTATGTTTCCAGCGTTCACCATACAGATGGACTTTGTAGTTTTACAACAACAGACTATAATATCTGTGTTATTTGTTTGTTAGTGCCCTGTTGTTTTTGTGGATTTCGCAAAGAGCGAACAAATGGCTGTGGTTAACACATATTTACAAAAGAAAGAGGAACACAGGGTGACATACAAAGAGTAGGGTCAGGAGCACACAGGTAGACTACATCTTGTGTAGATGAGGTTGCTTGAAAGAAATTAGTGATTGTAAGGTAGTAGCAATAGAGAGTGTAGCTAGACAGCATAGGGTGGTGGTGTGCAGGATGAATCTGTTAAAAGGAACAGTGTGCATGCTCATTTGTTTTTTTTTTTTTTACATTATTATCTTTATTTATTCTTCATAAAACTTTTTATACTTTTAGTTTGGTAACTTGTGAAGCTGTGCGCACTTAAATCATGTTAGTTGAGAGAGTTTTGGTTTATTTTTTCACCATAAAACTAGTTATTTCGCTTATCGTGGCGCAGCAACAGGTCCGCTTTGTGTACAGTCAGGATGAGCTGATCGCACTGAAGATGGCCGGACATTACAACACACATCCCGGCAGATTTATAGAGACAAACACACAGGGGATGCAGAGGTGGAACTAACCAGCACACGGCTAAAGCGAGAGCGAGAAGCTAGGAATTATGAAGAAAAAAAATTTGATAGTACTACCCTTGGCAAAAAGTATGGAATCTCCAGTCTTTGATGAGCACTCATTTAGACATGTTATTCTGTAGAACAAACTCATATCAAAAACATAAGGTACAATATACAATACAATAATAAGGTCATTCCAAAGTTTGGTCAAATAAGGTCATTCCAAAGCTATACATTCATCTATAGCATGTCTCCAAACACAACACCTGAATGCTTTCATTGCCAATTTAGGTGACTTTAATCACATCACCATGGCAAAGGCACTACCTAACTTTATTCAGTATGTGGACTGTCCAACCAGAGAGGAGCGAACTGGATCTAATGGACTGCAATGTTAAAGATGCAAACAGCTGCTCCCTCTCCCCCACTCTGGATAGATCTGACCACAACCCGGTTCATCTCAGCTCCTGGTATGTGTCCATTGTTACGAGCCAACATGTGACCACGCGGACAGAGACTCATGAGGTACTGCAGGAGTGTTTTGAGAGAACAGACTGTCCAGCGCTCTGGAAGCCGCACGGTGAGGACATTGACGGGCTCAGTGAGTGCATGATGGACTTCTGTGTGGACTTCATTGTCCCAACCAGGACTGTAAAGTGTTACACAAACAACAAACCATGGGTAACTAAGGACATTAAATCCCTTCTCAACTGTGGACTTACTGACGGCAGTGTCATTGAGGAGGATGCTGTCTAAGCTGAAGTTCATTATGGACAAAACCTCCCATCTTCCGCTGGACCATACAGATACAGGAGCACGTTCACTCAAAGATTCATTCCACCAAAAAGCACCACAAAGTGCCACAGGAGGTGTAGGGCTAAAAGGGAGGTAGCAAATGCCAAGCAGAAGGCCTATGATGAGTTGTATGAGAGGTTAGACAGTAAGGATGGAGAAAGGGAGTTGTATTGACTGGCGAGACAGAGAGATAGAATAGCAAAGGATGTGCAACATGTCAGGGTGATCAAGGATAGAAATAAAAATATACTGAAAGGTGAGGAGAGGGTGAGGTAAAGATGGAAGAAGTATTTTTAGGAGCTGATGAGTGAAGAGAATGACAAATAAAGAAGATTGAAGGCATTGAAACAGGCGGTAGCACAGTTTGGCAAGGATGAAGTCAAGAAAGATTTTAACAGGATGAAGATTGGAAAAGCAGTAGGACCTTATGACATACAGGTAGAGTTATGGAAATGTATAGGAGAAATGAGAGTGGTGTTTTTTACTAGATTATTCAATGAGATTTTTATGAGTGAAATGATGCCTGAGGAATGGAGGGAAAGTGTACTTGTATCGATTTATAAAAACTAAGGTGATGTGCAGATTTGTAGTAATTACAGGGGCATTGAGTTAATAAGCCACACAAAGAAGCTTTGGAAGAGAGTTGTGGAAGCTAGGCATAGACAAGCAGTAACTATGTGTAAGCAGCAGTATGGTTTCCTGCCAAGAAAGAGTACAACAGATGTGTTGATTTGAGAATGCTGATGAAGAAGTATAGAGAAGGTCAGAACGAGCTACTCTGTGTCTTTGGGGATTTAGAGAAAGCTTATGATCGGGTGCCGAGGGAGGAACTGTGGTGGTGATTGAGGATGTCCAGAATGGCTAAAAAGTTTGTTAGATTTGTGCAGGACATGTATGAGAATAGCATGACAGTAGTTAAATGTGCAGTAGGAGTGACAGATAGCTTTAAAGTAAAGGTGGGACCGCATCAAGGATCTGAGACCCTTCATGTTTGCTCTGGTGATGGACAGACTAACAGATGAAATCAGACAGGAATCACTGTGGACTATTATGTTTGCAAATGACATCATGATCTGTAGTGAGAGCAGGAAACAGCTAGAGGAGAACTTTGAGAGGTTTAGGTATGCTCTGGAAAGAGAAATGAAAGTCAACACTTGTAAGACAGAATACATGAGTGTGAATGAAAGGGAGGAAGGTAGAACGGTCAGGCTACAGTGCCAAAATCATAGATTAGATGCATAATACTAAACAGAACCTAGGTAAATAATAATAATTAACTGAGAATAGACACAGTTTAATTAACAAATATTAAGAATGTAGTAATGATTTGAGTTGAGATTAGACATATAGTATATAACAGATATTAAAAAAGTAAATAATTGAGATTATATAATGTACAATATAATTAAATAATATCATACAATATCATTAAATAATATATAATTAGATTAGACATATTTATTATTGAGACTAGTCATCCTGTATAATAATGAACTGAGATTTTAGAAGTATAGAAATCAATATAGTTTTTTATATTGATTTGACTGAGACATTTAGTGATTAACATAGTTTAGAGATTAGACATATAGAAATGAAAAGAGATTAGAGATTAGACATATAGAAATGAAAAGAGATCAGAGATTAGACATATAGAAATGAACAGAGATTAGAGATTAGACATATAGAAATGAACAGTGATTAGAGATTACACATATAGAAATGAACAGAGATCAGAGATTAGACATATAGAAATGAACAGAGATTAGAGATTAGACATATAGAAATGAACAGAGATTAGAGATTATACATATAGA
>JAOUQT010303642.1:0-15763 GCA_025769995.1 Xyliphius kryptos | reverse complement strand
TCCAAAAACATGAAGGTAAATTGAATGCTCTAAATTGTCCTGTATAGTGTGTGTATGAGTGTGTGGATGTGTGAGTGTTTACCCAGCGATGGATTGGCGCCCTGTCCTGGTTGTATCTGCCCAGCGCCCGAGACGTTCTCCGCGACCCTCATAAAGGAATAAGGGGAAGGTAATGAATGAATGAATAAATTATAAAAGGGGGGGGGGGGCTTATACATCATGGAGGCTCACAGAATAAATCCCATCAGTTTATAGATATAAATGTAAATAAATATGTGCCATGTTAATTAAAATGGGTGTTTTTTGATTTTTTTAAATATATTGGAAATGTTAAAAACAGAATTATATAGTTTTGGGAGTTACATTCTCTAAAAAGCAGGACTGGTGGGTATATTGATAACCTACACCGAACTAAATGCAAACAAATTCATCTCATCTTATCTTCCGCTTAATCCTCTACTAGGATCGTGGGGGCAATCCCACATTCCCATTCAGTGCTCTAAATTGAATGCAATTTAGAGCATTCAATTTACCTTCATATTTCTGGAACATTATTTTGACTTAATAGGCAGCACATACACAATTTGATGCAAAATTCTACATGATTAATTATACTAAGCCAATATGTTCCTCATATACTACACCTACTAAAGTAGTACTTGTATATTTCCAAATATATTCATATGTATGTGAAGATGTAATATATAATAATTCATTTGATCTCCGTTTGGTGTATTAAAGCAGGATTAATAGAACGTGTTACCCAAAATCCCATTTAGTAAAACATATATGTACAAAAATACACACTTTTATTATCTAAGTCTAATAAGTCTTTCCTGCATGTAAAGAGAGTGTATTTAAGAGCCACCACATTGTGTCGAAGAAGAATACCCACAATGGAACATTGCCACTGGGGGCTATTTAAATACCAGGGAAACTGAACTAAAAAAAAGAAAAAAAAAAAAAACATATTCTTTAGGAAATAGTTTACAGATCAATTCTCATTTCTAAGCACAACTGGATAAATTCCCTAAAGGGCATTTTGTCGAAAGTTATCCAGATTAAAGGGCACGACACTGGAAAGAGAATCCCCTCAAGCTTTTTAGTGCGAGTCTGCTGCTTGGGGCAAGCTTTTAGAATTAAAATGGCCATAAGACTGTTCAGTCTTTTATATCCAAAGCTTCCCAGAGGGAGTAAGTGGTAAAAGCACTCCTCCCCACTCAGAGAGGTTACCCATATTTTCTTTACCTGTGCTATAAAAATAAACTAGACAGACATTTGCTAAACTGCAAAGTGAGACATAGCCAAGAAAAACAATCTGCTGGGTCTTACATAATATTTTCATTCATTATCTTAAGCTTAAGATATATTTATACAGCGCCTTTTACAACAGTGCATTGTCACAAAGCAGCTTTATGAGCTTGAGCCCCAAAAGAGCAAGCCGAAATGAAGTAACAGTGGCCAAAGAGACACATTAGGAGGACCAAGGCTCAGTGGGGGGACTCAACCTCCTTGAGGACCCACAGTGCAGGACAGACGTACAGATTGTGTAGAGATAATGTGTCTGTATTCAACTATAGGAAAAGATGGTGTGAAGTTCCAATGTTCCATGTTCCAATACACACACACACAGGAGAAGGACGGAAAAGTACAAAAAGCACAGTCCACCAACGCCACTCCACACGGTTCGCATTTAATTAAAGTGTAATTAAACATTTTGAAATCATATTATAGTAGATGGTAAACAAAGCATTAGCAATCAACAGCTCTCAGCAGAGTGACAGTGGTTATAACTTGAAAACTTGAAGTTTGCCTTTTTTTCCTCACACGGCTTCACAATACTCAAAAATCTATTGAAATTACATTTCAAATAGCCAACAGGCAGCAGGTTTTGTGACCTTATTATTCCTATAATACTCCAAATACCAGATGTGCTTAGCTTAACGTTGTGGAGCTTAGATGGTAATATCACTCTAAGGCTGCCCTGCCTTCTAGAGTCGCCTTTCGTAGAAAATCTATAAATAAAGATGTTTCATCCCCTTCGAGACTTACCACATTTAGAATTCATTCATTCATTCATTCTCTTCCGCTTATTCCTTTACGAGGGTCAAGGGGGGTCCCCCATGCCCATCCAAAGGCAGATACACCCAGGACAGGGCACATACACACACACACACAGAGACTATAGAGGCAATTTAGAGCAGCCAATTTACCTTGAATCTATTTTTTTGGTCTGGGAGGAAACCCACGCGGACACGGGAAGAACATGGAAATTCCACCCAGATTGGGATTCAAACCGGGAATCTTCAACATGCTAATAGGCGAACGTGCTAACAATGGTTTGGTGGTTAGCAAGTTCGTCTCTCAGCGCTGGGGGTTCCCGGTTCGAATCCCCATCTTGATGGAGTTTCCTTGTTCTCCCCGTGTCCGCATGGGTTTCCTCCGGGTTTTCCGGTTCCCCCCCCCCACCATTACAAAAAGGTTTCCAGGTAAATTGAATGCTCTAAATTGCCCTGTATAGTGTGCGGATGTGTGAGTGAGTGTGTGCCCAACGATGGATTGGCGCCCTGTCCTGGGTGTATCTGCCCCGCGTCCGAGATGTTCTCCCCCTGGATGGGCATGGGGAACCCCACCGCGATTTTCATTAAGGAATAAGCGGAAGATAATGAATGAATGAATGAATGAACTGACACTGCAACACACGTTTATTATCTGTTTTAAATACCTATCGTTAAAGAAATAGATCTTCTTCAGAAGCAAACTGAATGTCAGGTCTTACCTGGAGGTGATTATACTGAAAATGACCTGATTCTCCAGCTTCTAAGATCCGAAGCTCATTAAGTTCGTTTCTGCAAATGAGCACTCGCTGTTCTTTACAGGTATTTCTTGACACGTATACAAGATCAAGGCTGGTTCTGCAGTGCAGTCTTATTGGAAAAGAACTCTTACTAATGACTCAAGGTCAGTGATGCACAAAGAATTAAATCAGGAGTTAATTGCTATAAATTTTCTGTACTCTGCTATAACAATGGCAATATTGACAAAACATAATGTATCTCCATGTTCATGATGGTGACAGACGAGGGACAACTTTAATCAAGGTATGAATTTTAAGACATGAAAATTGAGTTCATCATTTAATGTGTTCAGCAGACCCACAAGAAATAGAGCATTATTTCTAATGCTGAACGACTTTTTAGTTATCTAAACGTGGAATAAAAGGAAACTGCCTACTTAAAAGACATTGTATTGCACTGCAATAAAATACATGAATCTAAATGGCAATGATGTTGTTAGTATAATAAATACAAATACTGTATTTTATTTAATTTAATTTTAAAACAATGCCAACAACAAAGGTTTTCAAACATCCATCCATCCATCCATCCATCCATTATCTTCTGCTCATTCCTCTACCAGGGTCGCGGTGGGGTTCCCCATGCCCATCCATTTACATTGACATTTGGTTATTTAGCTGACGCTTTTAACTAAAGTGGCTTACAAATATCCTAATATATTTGGGGTTAGAACACAGGGTTAATACAGTGACCCTAGAGCAATAAGGGTTAAGGGCCTTGCTCAAGGATCCACATTGGTAATTTCAGTGGACCTTGTATTTGAACCCACAACCTTCTGAATGGTAGTACAACGCCCTAATCACTAAGCTACCACTCCCTTTTTCCCTTTTTACCATTCCTCATCCAGGGGAGAACATCTCGGCAATAGGCAGATACACCCAAGACAGTTGCCAATCCATCGCCGAGTATTGAATCCATCGCCGGTTGCATTTGATTACTTATCTTGTGGGTAAATTATATAAGCCGCTTGGTGTGTGTCATCTCTATAGCGACTGTGGCACGAGGAGAGTGGAGGGAATGACATGAGGGACTTGGCGTTTAGCATTTGGTGCACGGGTAGAGTGGAGGGGAGGTCGCGAGGAGCTAGGCGTATAGCGATAAACGCACAGGTAGAGGGGAGGGGAAAACGTGGGGCAGCTAACATGAAGCTAATGCTGTAAGGCAACACATACTAACAGTTGCACGTCAACAGTAAAGTCCCTGCGCTTTTCTTCCTGTAAACTCTGGAAGACGGATTTGAAGAGAGTTATCTTGCCAAATAAGCAAATAACTTCAGTGCAACGGGCCTGTAAAATAGCTCGGGACTCAGGCGTAGCACGGGTAATGCTATTTCAAATTTATAAACTCCAAAGCCATCATTCATTCATTATCTTCCGCTTATTCCTTTATGAGGATCGCGGTGGGGTTCCACATGCCCATCCAGGGGAGAACGTTTCGGGCGCTGGGCAGATACACCCAGGACAGGGCACCAATCCATCGCTGGGTACACAGTCACTCACACAGCCACACACACACTATACAGTGCAATTTAGAGCATTCAATTTACCTGGAATCCATGTTTTTGGAATGTGGGAGGAAACCAGAGAACCCGGAGAAGACCCACGCAGACACTGGGAGAACATGGAAACTCTACATAGATTGGGATTCGAACCAGGAATCCCCAACGCTGAGAGGCAAACGTGCTAACCACTAAGCCACCATGTCGCCCTGTATATACTTAGTTGTTAAAGTTTCATATTTAACAACCTTTACAACCAGAACCCTCCTGGTTTAAGAGCAACCCACTCCACAGAAAGCGCTCATGCAGTTGTCTCTGAGAAACGTTAAGCTGCCAAAGCCACCAATATCTAATCTGTTGTGATCCATCTTGACCTTTCATCTGCTTCTGACACAGACAATTACTGAATTCTACTGTCTATTCCCCCCAGCTTTGGACTTACTGGCTGAGCATGGTGGTGATTTTCATCTTCCCTAGAAGGACAGACAGCAGGTGTCAAGAGGAGGATCTAAACCACAGAGCTTCTTAACAGCCGTCCCCCAAGGTTCAACACTGGGACATATTCGTTTCTCTCTTTTTTTTAATCCCATCTCCTGGCAAAGACATTTCCTCTCATGGCTTCTCCCATCACTCCTAAGCTGATGACACTCAGCTCAACCCCTCCTTTCTTTCCCAAAAGGCACCTTTCAGACACCTTGGTCTCATCTCACACCTAGGCATGTTTGGAAAACATTTCATCATAGATGACAGCTCATCACCTAAAGCTAAATCCCAGCAAGATTGAGCTGTTGCACCTTTCAGGCAACCTGTCCCCTTGCCAAGACCTTGCCATCACCATAAGAATTTCTCTGATAGAACCTTCAGAGATCCTTGGAGTAGTTATGAACAAGGAATTAGATTATCCTGCTTACATTGCTAAGGTTACCCGATCTAGATTCCATATTTATACCTTTGGAAGGATTCAACCCTTTTATTTTACTAAGGCCACTCTGCCGCTTCTTCAGTCTCTTGCTATTCTGGTGAAACTTGCCATGAAATCTATCAAACCCCTGCAAATGATGCAGAACAACATAGAGTAGTTTAAACCTACCAGCAGGTCTTTATTAAACCCTGTTCTGTGTCACTTACCCACTAGTGAACAAACACCCTTTAGGGCACAAGGAAGACAAGTGTCAAGGCTTTATTTCTGTCATGGCAGTCAATAGGTGGAAAGCAGCTGTTGTTTAGCCACTGAAACAGCATGGAGTGGGCACGGCTCCAGACCTGTGGGTTCATCTAACGTGCAGAAACATGGGCATCCCGCTCTCCGTCATCATCAAGATGAAGTAGTGCGACGGTCTGAGCCTAGCTGCTGGCGGAACCCAGGGTGAAAAAAAAACCATGCCCTGCATCAGCCTCTTTAGTTAGACGTTGAGGGACGAAATACAAAGACGCTCGAGGTGCAAAGTGCCAAACAGAACTGTATGCCAGCTGCTGATTCCAAGCCGAAGCCGTGTGCTGGAGATTGAAGAGATTGCAAAATGTCCCCGAACGGTATTTAACTGCAGGTGTAACCACAGCTGAAGGAAATATTGTGGTTCCACCTGCCCAGTCGTTGCTCCAGAAAAAAAAAACCCTTTAGCCATGAAAATGGACTTTTTGCGTATGGTTTACATGCCTTGGCAATTTTGCAAGAACTTATTAATAGGAAAAACAATTATAAATCCTTGAAATACTATAAAATTTTCTTAAATGTTTGTTTTCCCAGCACAAAACCCAGGAACATTTTGCTGTTACCACCTGAGCCATCTTGTGGGCCAAAAACAGACTTGTTTGCTTCAGAGTCATAATACAAATTCTCTTTAGACACCAGGTATAACATTCATTCATTATCTTCCACTTAATCTTCTACTAGGGTTGTGGAGAAAAAAAAAACAAAACAACCCAGATTGAGTTATGCGCAGGGTTGATGGTACTATAGCCTAGCTGGTTCTTCATAATAATACTGACTTGTGTTGTTCTCTCATTTGTAAGTCGCTTTGGATAAAAGTGTCTGCTAAATGACAAAATGTAAATGCATGATTCGATTGCTTGGAGACATGATTTTGAGTCAGTACATATTATTACCTTCCTCTTCTGGGTTTCCTCTGCAAACTTTAAAGCCATTTGGATGGCATGTGCTTCTGCAGTGAATATGGAGATTAATTGATGTAATTTTTCTGTTCTGGCAAATTTAATAGCGGTTACTGCGGCCGTGACTTGCTCTGTGGTTTTTGATCCATCGGTATATATGAATATGTGGGATGGGTGTTCCTCCCGGATTTAAAAAAAATTGTTAGCGTATACATTTGGGTGTATATTGCTTTTCTTTTCTTCAGCAAGGTCAAAGGTGATATCTGTTTTTTTTTTAAAGTCCCATGGGGGTATGTTGTAGTAGTGGCTTTGGGCTATCATCTTGGGGTTGATCTTCATTTCTTCTATATGATGTTTTGTTCGGGTTCCCAGAGGTTGTTTCATGCTTCGTCCATTGGTTCTGGTGGAAGGGTGTGATTGGTTTACAATTTTTGATTTCCTGGGTTTCCCATTATTCTAATAGTGTAATGTAGTGCCAGTTTTAGTCGTCTGAGCTCAAGTGGTGGTTCTTGTGATTCTGTGTAGAGACTTTAAATAGGATATGTACGGTATGCCTCCAGGGCCAGTTTAATTCCCAGGTGGTAAACTCTATCCCGTTTTTTAAGGTATAATTTCCGTGCCGATCCATAAATATGGCAGCCATAATCCAGTTTGGTTCTAATAATTTTCCTGTATATGAGCATTATTGTGGCCGATTATGCTCCCCATTTGGTGATGGCTATAACTAAGTAATTTTTAGTTTTTGGAGGCATTTCTCTCTTAGTGCATCTATATGCGGGATGAAAGTGAGTTTTCGGTCTAGTATAAGCCCAAGATATCTTGTTTTTCCTGTTATTTTTATGCATTCTCCATCCAGGAAGAATTCAGGGTCTGGGTGCAGGGTTCTTTTCTGGCAGAAATGGATGTATATTGTTTTGCTTTTTGAGATTTTGAAGTCATTTGCATTTGACCATTTGTGGATTTTGTTAATACCAGGTTGAAGCCTTTGTTCTATCATTCTTATATCTTGATTTCTAGATCCAATACAAAGGTCGTCTACATATAGGCTGCTGATGTTTTTTTGCTTCCCCATAGGATATTAGCTGTTAAAGTCTCCCACTATAATGTATGGTGGTGGAAGTTGTTCAGTTAGGTTGTTTAAATCTGTTGGGTTTAGTGCTGAGTTTGGTGGGATATATATATTACAAATTGTAATTTTTTATTGATAATGTTTAGGGGAACCTGGCTATGTAGAATGTTATTTCTAATGTAGTTTGCCGTTCCTCCTGTGTCTTTGCTCAGATTTGGTCCTGGTTTGTGATAAACAGTATAATTCGTCAGCGTTATGTTGGTATTTGGAGATACTTGGGTTTCTTAAAGGCATATGACAGATGGATTGATAAGTAGCATTAGCCTCTGTAGTTTATTATAGTTGGCTCTCAGGTCTCGACTGTTTCACTGAGTTATAGAGCCGCATGTCATTTAGATTTTGGTAAGAGCGATATTTTTTGGTAATATACTACGGTCTCTAGTATGTCCCCCTTCTTTAATCCCTATATCCTGGGATGTACAGCGGTCTGGGATGTCATTTGCTTTTACTGTTTTCACAGTTTTGTTAGTTTCTTCTACTTGGGACTTGCTTGCACTGAGTATCGTTTGGGTCGTGTTTATGCTTTGTGTGCATGTAGCTTTTGGTTTTAAGTGTGTTGGTTCTTTAGCCATGTGTACTCAGTTTGGCAGGTCATTGTTTTCGTTGTTTTAAACACATCTGCAAAGGTTTTTGTGAATTTGAAGCTTGAAGTCTCCGGGAGTTGTGTTTTTTGCTTCAGCATAGCTGATCCTCTTTGTGTGCTTTATTCTTTGTATCTCTTTTTCCTTTAACCATATCGGGCATTTATTTTTTATCTGAGGCTGCATGTGGACTTCCACAATTGTTGCACTTGGGCTTGTTTGTACATAGCGCACCATGCCCCTCTTCCCCGCAGTTACCGCAGATTGTGCCATTCCGGCATCCAGCTGATCCATGTCCAAACCTTTAGCATTTATAACATCTCGTAGGATTTGGGATGTAGGGGTCTACATCCACCCTTTGGTATCCTATTAATAGTTTGTTGTGGGGTGTGGTTTTGTTATAAGTTATGATATAGGTGCTCGTTTTTATGATTTTGTCTTGCTTTTTTATTGTTATCCTCTTTACATTGCTTACTTCTTGGGGGGCTAGTTCCTTTGCTATTTCATCTTCTTCCATGTCTTTTAGATCATGATATCTGATGGCTTCCTTGCTGCTGTTTAGGTATGGATGAGGGCATGCCTTTACGTTAATATTTGCGAAGGTGTTTGTGCTTAGCAGGTTATCTACGTGTATTTTCTTGATGCACTCTATTAGGTTTCTTTTTGAAAAGTTTCTTTGCATCTTTAACAGTGCTTGCAATACCCAATGATGCCTTTCTGTTTCATTATCCCTACTCCCCAACCACCTCGGAGCCCCAAACGGGGATATGCAGAGCCGCGGATATCCAGCGGTTACATACCAGGGCTGTAAAAATACTCGACACACTTGATGTTTTTAGCGTTTGATTGACCCTGGGATCTCATAGGAGATACAACCTGGGGCATGTCCTGACCAGCCGGTTGATTGGAGCGGGCCATTCCAACCTCCCGTCTACTCGAAGTCGGGGCCAAAGTGCTGTGTTGGAGAAAATAGTAGCCGCAGCCACTACTCCCCTCAAACACCAGGATCCATTTCTCCGCAGACATGGGTCGCACCTCACGGCAGACTACAATATAGTTATTTCCAATAAACTAGAAACTAGTAATTAAAATCAACTGATCAGGCAAATAAAAAAAAACAAAAAAAACTAAAACAAAAACAACAAAAAAAACATAACGACAAAGTGAACTATTACCTGTAGAGTGCAGTTCATCATCCGAACTATATAATCAAACTGCTGATCATCCAGCACAGCTCTATTCTGCAGGACATGCTGGTTTAGCTCCTGAGTCAAACATACACGTGCCGCACGTCCTTTCAGGGCCCGCAGCACCGCCGGCATCAGCTGGATAACACAGACCAATGCAGCAGAGTGAAAGAAATGCAGATATTAACAATGAAAGAGCTATGCAATGAAACTACACTTAAATAATTGTATATGCTTATTATATTTCTTGTTTTAGAGGATGACTGCAGGTACCTTCTTGGCCTCCAGCATCTTGTTGTCAAAGATGTACATGATACAGTTTCTGACCACCTCCAGTCTCCGGGCACTGTTAGCCAGAATGCTGCCATTTCTGTCCACAACGTCTGCTGTGGGAAAGAAAAAAAAAAAACGCCGCTTTTACTCAAACTCGCATTTGATTTAGAAATACTTAAGCAAAAGCAGCGTCTAAAAATGAGAACCCAAACTGCACATGTGCAACCATCGATAACTTTTTTTATGGCTATAAAAACATCTTAAAATACATTGATGCAGTGTACAGAGCCGTTGCATCACAGATGGATAACTTGTGACAGTAGTGTAGCGATTGTTGGTGATAAAATATATGTTATGTCATAAAAAAGCTCCAGTTGATCTGATGTGTTAATGTTAATATTTTCCATGTAGCTTATTTTGTGATTTAGGCCTTCAGAGATGGAATAAAAACAATAGCAGCAGAAACTTGAAACTTTTTTTATTGTAGTGTGTTTGCAACTGTTTTATAAAAGCAATAAGGCACTGAAGGTTGTGAATTATTTTGAAGGAATTATGGGAATAATGTATTAGGCCATAACCCTAACAACACCTCTTTTCTGTGATTTATTTACAATAATGCACACTTTTGTGCATTATTGTTTTATTACAAAGATACATCATTTCATTGTTCAAAGTCAAATTTCAGACTATATGTTTGTTTTCAATCTTGTTCTGACACTTACATAAAGGCGGTCCTGAGGGCACCAGTTCCTTCAGCTCCGGTTTGACTACAGGCGGAGATGTTTTAAGTTTGGCAGTCGCATGATCAATATACAACTGAACTGTGACGTCATCTAGATCAGGGAAAGAACTCTGAGAGATAGATGTGCAGGACTGTGGACTGTCGGTTGTACGCTGAGTTTTATGCATGGCCACAGCTGGGTAAGGATTCTCCTGAAAAATAAAAATAAAACAGGCCCTTTAACATCTTTTACTTTGCTCTAAATTTAGTGACAAATTAATACATTTCAATTACAATTACATTGATGACTAGAGAAGAGTGCAAAGAACAAGCAAATTTGACACAGAAAGAACAATGGGAATAAAAAACTTAGACCCATTAGACCCAAAAGACTACACACTAAACCACCCTCTGCTAATTCTGTCATATTTTAAATTCAGAAAATAAACCCCATGTTATGTAGATATCATAATAAGTAGCTCTAGTTGCTGTAAAATAATTTTAAACAAGACTAAGGCTGTTAGGTGTCTCGTTCATTGCATATGAGTGATTCCTATACACCGAACCAAATATTTTAATGTACACAAGTCATTGGAGGATTTTGTTGCAACCACACTGGTACAGATCAGATTAAATTAAAATGCACTGACATTCGAATAGATTATTTTGCAGATACTTTTAACTAAGGAGAACTACAAGTGAAATAAAAACACAAGTCAGTATATTTAGTAGTAACCAGATAAAATGCAGTGTTGTTATTCCTGAACATTTGCTGCCAAAAAAAAAAATACAAGTGCCTGAAATGTTTTTCAAAAATGCCAAACTTTCAACATTACAGTAAGCGTTATGGAGATCTTTTCACCATATGGCAGCAATGACTACTATGGGGCCCTATATTAACATTTTAGCTTTACAGAAGGCATGCACTATTTCTCTTAAGTATATTTTATAGTGTCTGTTTTGGGCATAATGTGCAATAAGCCAATCAGTGTGAACTTGGGAGTCCGATAAAGCAGTGTTTTTTAAATTGTGCGCCACGGACACGTTCTCAGTGGGTCGCAGGCAGCTTGTGTAAAATAAAAATAAATACAGTGGAACCTCTGGTTTCGTTGACTTCGGAAATTACAGAATTTCGTGCTTGTATATTTCAACTACAGCATTTGTTTGGTTCTATAAGGGTAGATTGTAACTTAATGAGCATGAGACAGTGTCCAAAGTCCACCCCATGGACAGCGCGCTGTATTGATTCCAAATATCAAAATGACAGAGGAGCTGCTTGACCTAAATTTAAATACCTTAAGCTTATGTTATTCGAGAAGTTTTTTCAGTTTTATCTGACTCGAGAGATATAAAACATGTGTGTCTTTAAAGTTGTTCATGCCTGAGTGGTTTGTATTACATTGCTTTTGAAAAATAAAGCTAATTGTTACAATGAAAATTGTTTTATAACTGTATTTTTATATAATTTTTGTTGTGAAAACATTTCAAAAGGAACTACTGGCCATTGGGCATCTCGAATTTTGCTTTTTTTGCAAAAATATGGACAACATTGATTTGGATGGACACGGTGAAATGAGTCAAGGGTCCTGCCTGCCTGAAATATACACACTGGTGTCCTGTGTTATAGTATCACATCACTACTAATGCTGAATAGTGAATTACTCTGTGCATCCTATCACTATAAATAAACAGAATTATAATGATCTAAGTTAAATCAAACAAACAAAGTCTCTTAATATTTAAAGCAGAAAAAAAAAGGAACATGGAATACATTTTTGAAAAGCTGCTCCGCCAGCTCCTTTACGTGAGTCAGTACTTTCTGCAGGTCGCCTTGCTCCTGACGGATGCGTAATACCTGATTGGCAATGAGCTTAGCCATGGAGAAAAAAAAGAGAAGGGGATATTAGATATCGTAATGATTTTACATCAAGGCTTATGAAGAAATCTGATACATACATCATCAAACAGGTCAGTGGTTCTATATGGGGGACCCCTTTCAGATACAAAACCAGCAAATGCCATGCCATCAAGCACCTTCATCAAAAAGTCATCTTCATTCAGCGTCCGTTGACCAAGAAAAGCAGCCTAAGAAACAAAAACCACCAAGAAAACAATTTAGGCTTTCCGTTGTATAAAGTTAACCAAACCCCCAGAAAAGTACTAGGACAAAACATTCAGTCACTAAACTTAACATGTGAATAAAGTGATGAAGGCATGCATTCTGAACAAGTGTGTGCTTCCAAATTTGTGGCAACAGTTTAAGAAAGACCATTTTCTGTTAAAAATTTTTAATAAACACCTTCATTTACAAATTGCATTTTGTGTTTACTTGTGTTGTCTTTGACTACTATTTAAACTGGTCTGATGTTCTGAAAGTGTGCCAAACATGAAAACACTCACACCACTGAAGCTTTTCTAATTAGGTGGGCAAACATTTCTAAAACACTACAAAATGTTGCTGAAAGCCATTTTACAACTTAAATAGAAGGATTAATGTTAAATGGGATGTAATAAAAGCATTTAAATTGTACCAGTCAAAAGTTTGGATACACCTTCGTTTTGCTTCACTGAGGTCAATATCATCAATTCCATTTGCAGTAAAGATAGACTTTGTCCAAGATGGACTTCTTTGTAAAGTTTACTGTCAAAACTAAGTTATCTGCAGGACATACAGTAAACAGTAATGAAACTGTATTTCCTCAAACTCAATGTGGTAAGTAAACAATTTGTAGTTCTACAATTTCAGATTATGGTCCATACATTTGTAGACTACAGTTCATACACTGTAATCTAATGGTCAGGACCACAATACTACTACCAACGAGCAGGTATCATTTGGCTGGTGCATTATTCTCATTCCAGCAGTGTCACTAAAAATTACTTTTTATCATAAATAACTGATTGTCTTCTAATTTTTACTAATTATTAGATGTCTCAGCATTGGCTTTAGGCAAGTGAAATCTTAAGATCCCATTGTGTCTTGTTACAAGGCCTATTAATTAGTTTTCTTTATCCTGTATTTGAGACATAAACTTTAACACACCCACCACACTCATGCTCTGTGAATATTCAAATCTATCAGCTGCTTTGCCCAAATACTAACCTTATTATACAGCCCTACAGGATTAAATTATGGTGCATTTGTACACTTGTTATGCCTAATGACGGATTAGTGCACGTGTGTGTTTGCATGTCCAATGTGAAGCAAAACCTTATGAAAGCGAATGACAGGTTCCGGGTGAATCCGTATGATATGCAGACACCAGCGGTATCCTTGAAAAAGCTGAGCAAAGAGCCACAGAAAAACTGCACGAATTTCTTTATCCTACATCAAAGATTAAAAGACATGAAGACATCTGCACTAATACACTGAAACAGAGATAACAGGTTAGCTGCATGTAAATGTAAAACTGTACCATTATTACGACCACACACATTCCTGAACACTGTGGCTTAACTAATATCTACAGGACAAACTTGAGTAACAACAGTTTTACAGTAATAATGACTAAAAGTTTGATGCTTCATAAATATGTCAATGGAGTGCATGTGTACCTGAAGCTTAAGAGCAGAGGGCTGAGTAGAGGAAGGAGGAAAGGCATGATCTGCTACCGCTAGCTCTGGATCTAGAACCTAAACAAAACAAATACATCTTAAATGCTAAATTGAAAAAAGCCAAATAAAAATAATAATAATAATACATTTAATTTCATAGGCGCCTTTCTGTCACTCAAGGACACTGTACAAAGAAAACAATAAGACAATAATAATAAAACACAACATGAACATACAAGTTCAAATAGCCATAAAACAGTATAATTAAATCCCATGAAAAAGCAATTCTGAACATAGGAGTTTTAGGTGCAGATTAAAAATGAGACAATGTGTTTGTGTTCCTAATGTCAGATGGTAAGGGGTTCCAAAGTTGGGAAGCAGAGCGGCCGAAAGCTCTGCTCCCCAAAGTAGTAAGACGGGCTGAGGGAACCGTCAGGTGAATGAAAGAAAATGATCTAAGGGAACGAGAAGGAGCAGTAATGAGGAGAAGATTAGAGAGAAAGATTATGTATAGCCTTAAAAGTATTAAAAAAATATTTAATTAATAATAATAAACAACCAAAAGATTAAGACTAATATGATGGACTGTTTTTTAATTAACTGCTTTAGTTGCCTGATTTGAAAACATGCTGATTCACAACATTGATACAAGCTATTTTTACTATAAAAGAGAAACCTAACAAAGTGGCTTTAATCCTGTTTTATTTATTGGTATGGATTGTTGCTTTAAGTGTATTAGCTGAAATACAAAATATGTGAAATTGAATAATTATTGATAATTATGAGCAAATTTACAACCAAAATTTTAACCAGCTCATTACTGGAAGAACCAAATGCTCCACCTCCTGAGAGACAATCTTGAAAGAAAGTGCGAGAGAAGGAGTTTAATAATTATCTACACCTATAAATGCCACAGCCCTCACTGACTCACTTATCACTAATTCTCCTCCAAGGCCTACAAGTACCTACAAGGCTGAAATTTGGAATTTCTGATTCCCCTTCATGTCTTTGGAAAAAGTCCTTTTCACTTTCCTACATCCCTCAAGGGTCACATCAGGGTCTTCCTGAGTACTTACAACCTAAAATATTTTAAAATCTTGATTTCCTATCATGTCCTTGAAAAAATGAACTGCTTACTCAATTTCTTAAATCCGATGGTCTGTTTGATGTTCCCACCAAACACAAGACCCCTTCGATGTCACATCAGGATCTTCCCAAGTACCTACAAGGCTGAAATTTGGTATTGTGATTCCCCATGACATCCTTGGAAAGTACTTTTCACTTTACTACATTTGATGGTTCATTCAATATTGTCATCAAAAGCAATACCCCGCTAGGGTCACCTAGATTACCAACAAAGCGGAAGCTTCGCTCCGTTATTCAATATCGTGTCCTTGAAAGACCTACTAAATAAATTCACGTAAAAAAGAAACTACGTGGACACCGTAGTCAAAACTCACACTATATTCATTCCACATATTCATTTCAGATCGGATTTTTAATTTCCACAAAACTTACTCAATAATATTACGTACATTTTAAATATATAAACTTCAAAGCCATCACTACTTTAAAACCCACTTTGTGTAACTTTTACTGTTATGAAGTATCATACTCTCCAATTTAACTGTGTGCGAATAGCTATAGAAAAGACACACACCAAGCGCCTTATATTATAATTATTATGATTTTATTTTATTTTTTGTTATTTATTAAGCTACTTTTGAATTCTTAAATACACTATACGTTGACGATACAATTAAGCGAACACAAAAAATAATACATCCTAGATCTCAATGAATAAAATATTTCAGTTGAAAATCTTTATGTAGTAGATAGTGGAATGCGT